>CAEFZY010022762.1:0-23065 GCA_903066815.1 Brachyrhaphis roseni | reverse complement strand
CACAAAAATAGTCCAACGACCAGGCAGCACGATTTGGGCAGAATCCAGGGCCCAACACCGGTAGCAACTGGAAGAAATGAATGGAGTGACAGGAGACGAAGTGAGACGTGACAACGACGAGGACCAGACAGAGAACAAAGACAATGGAGGGACTAAATACACAGGGAGGCAATCAGGGAAACAAGACACACCTGGGAGTAATCAAGGGAGGACGGGACAACAGGGAGACTAATAGACACAGAGAACTCAAACATAAACACAGAAAAAACACCGAACACTCAAAACAAAACACAGAGAACACAGAACATGACAGTTATAGAGCCTTGGTGTCACCTGGCAACTAAACTCCCCAGCCTGGATAGCTTGATTGATAATCAGCTGCAAGGGTAGCCTAGCGACCCACGTGTTACTTTGCTGATGAGGTTGGCTTCAATTTTCTTGTCCTATGAGATATTTCAGGTTACCAGTTTGAAATAAATTAATGAAAATTGGTTGTGGTCTGTTCAAATGTTCCGGCTCACGTGAGATTTTGTCAAAAAATGTCTTTGAGCATCAGTAGAAAGTTTTGCTTTCAAGCTGGAGTATTTAAATCTGAAACCATTTTTAAATGTTGTTGTAGCCAATATTAATTCAAGATTCTTCAAAGAGTTATTATAGCTGCTGATGGCTGTGGGCAGGAAGGATCTCCTGTAGCAGTCTGTATTACAGCAAATTTGAAGAAGCCTCTGACTGAAGACGCTTTGTTTTGCTATGACAGTCTCATAAAGTTTTTTGTAATGTCACAAAAAAGGACTAAATTAAGAAAAATATGGTTGTGATTTATGTGTGGTTTGTTACTTCAAAAAATATGGTTTCTAGAAAAAATTGCTACAATGAAAATTAACATCAGTGTGCATATATATATATATATATATATAAAGCCATTATTGCTGTGTCCTTAAGACATGTATCCTAGCAACAGCGCTACTGCAGCAGCACAGCAGACAAACAAGCGACCCAGATGGCCGTGATGAATTCGGTGACATCTTAGCAGAAGGGGCTCGTGTGTGAACCGACAGGATGACTGTGTTGAACTGGACTGTGTGTGTGTCAGTGTGTGTGACATGCAGCCTTTCTCCCCACTTTCAGTCAGCTTTCCTCCCTGCATAAAGCACACTCTCTGAGGAGGAAGAAAAGGAGGAACATGCTGGCCATCTTTGGCTTCCGTAAGAACCGCAGCCAGACCCTGTCCAGTCAGGGGCCGGAGTCGGAGGTGGAGGTCTACGGAGATGGGTGTCACACGGTTGCTACGGCGCCCACGGGGTGAGACATTTTCCACAGACACATTCTCTTGGAAAGACTTTATCCAGTAGGAATGGCATCCCACTATGCCCCTTAGTTATCCACCAAACATCTAAGGCCTTACTAATCGAGCAACTTCTGAAGGCAACAAGTTGCAACAGATTTTGCATAAAGGTATCAGAGCAACAAGAGCTTATAAATGTCTAAAAAAGGGGATTTTCCTTTCACTTCACAGCTATGCACAACTCTTTGTTAGTCTTTGACAAAAGAAAAAACAATAAAATGGATCAAAGTTTGTGGCTGTAATATTACATGATAAATGCTTTTTCCACAGCACTTTATAGAACCACAGGCTCAGAGTTTCTGGTGGTCAGTTCCTTTTGGTTTTCTCTGTGAAAATCCACTGCTCTGAGCTGATAAGTTCTCAACAAACGGCGCTCTGAATCTCCGTGTTTCCTGTGTTGACTTAAGGAATCACTGAGAGCTGGCAGTGCAGCAGCAGGCTGATGTCACAGTGTTTGCACAGGTGTGGATGACAGCTGGCGGCTCCGTTTTGGATTCAAAAGTCAACTAAGTAGTTAGAAATGGCCTCACTTCTCCTTAAACGCGGATTAGGCTAGAGAAACTCAGATCTTTACCAGGAATAATGATACATCTTGATTATGCTATTTGTGTCTTAACCAGTATTCATACATTGAGGACTTTATTACATATTACCGTATATTTTCAAGACACACAGTGCTCTTTTATAGCACTATAAAATGCTGCGTGTGTCAAACATGAACAAAATTTGACTTTGCAGTTTGACCTTGTATTTAGGCCTCTGTTTCTTTAAGAAGCTCCTGCTCCTCCTTCAGCTCATCATCACCACAATGTTCCTCCATTAAGCCGTTTACATTCTTAGGGGCGTAGGACTGGGAAGTAGTTCCTATGAGGAGATCATTGGGGATTTGTTCATTGCTGCTGCCGCTAGTTTGGAGGAGCTGTGTTGAAATAGGCGGAGCTTTGTGAGACCAATCGTTTAGGTGCCCTGAATGGTTGCCACAGAAGATTGAAGGATTTCCCAAACATGCATGAAAGAATCAAAGCAACTCTCCAGTTATGTTTTTGATGAGGCAGTAACATTATAACATGATACAAAGCTCAAAACAGTTTATTTTACATAATACTCACCCCGTTTACACACTCTACACTGTGCACCATGGTAGTGGCAGCATCATGTTCTGGGAAGCTGGTCAGAGCTGATGGGACATAATGAGTTAAATACAGGGCTATCCTGGAACAGAACTTGCTAAAATGAACGAGTGAACACATTTGCAGAGCTCCGTAGTTTCATCTGCTTAGGTTTTATGTCCGATCAGTTTGTACACGCTCTCTTTTAGGACAGCAATGGAGAATGTATTCACACTCCTCCAAGCTCCCCGGGCAGCCGCCAAGTCTCCCAGCGACGGGGCCGACGGGAAAATGAATGATCAACAGGGAAAAGGCTCTCTTATCCTGAGTCCGCCACCGGTGACGGGGATCCCTCACCCAGGCGTGGGAGGAGGAAAACACCCCTTCTACTCTCCCCGAGAGGTACTGCGCACCCCTTCCTCTGTTTTCTTATGCTTTCACCGCGCTCAGTCTGTTTCGCCTCTTCGTCTTGCGTTTTGACAGATCCCTGAAATGGACGCCGTCTTCGAGCAGCCAGTGGAGACGGATAAGTACTGGGTGGACGACAAACAGCGGACAGAAGTGCTGGAGGCGGAAGCGGGCTGGATGATCGAGAGCCGGCCGGGCGAGACGCCGGCAGAGAGACAGCGCTTCGACGAGAGGACCCCTGGAGAGCCGAGGACGTCCGACAGACAGAGCGACAGGTACTGGGCTGAGAGCAGGCCCGTGGAGAGGCAGTGGACCGTCGACAGGCACACCCAGCGGCAGATCGACAGGAAGATAGAGAGGCAGTGGATGGGCGGCAGGCAGATTGAAAGGTCGTGGTCTGAGAGCAGACCCGTGGACTTACAGGTGGACAGTCAGTGGACGGGGCGAAAGCAGGACAGACAAGTCCAGGCGCTTCATTTGGCTCAAAGGCCGCTGCCTCCGTACCCGTCGGAAAGAACGCCGTCGCCCAAACAGGAGGGGGGCGACCTGTTGAAGAGCAGCGCAGAGGCAGCAGCCATAGAGTGGCATCCTCAGGACCCGCAGGGAGACGGAGGGGGTCCCGCAGATGGATGGAGGAGTGGCGGAGAGGCAGGCGGAGTCCGGAAACCAGAACCCCCACCGCAGAGCAGCAAACCCAACGTGACCCGACTGCGGCCGAGACACAGGAGGGAGAGTTCAGACGCCCTGCCAGGTACAATCAATCAGTTTATTCACTCGATTTAAGGGGGCAGTGTTATATAAAATCCACTTTTTTGAGCTTTACGTTATGTTATAATCCCTAATCAAAAAATGCCTGGAGTGTTGCTTTCATTCTTTCACGCATGTTTAAGAAATCATTTAATCTGCCATGGCAACCATTCAACTGCGCAAAACACTTGGTGGGACCTAGCCCCGCCTTTCAGGTGCAGCGCCTCCTCGGAGCTGCAGTTTCCAACCTTCCACCTCACAGAGCAGCCATCCCTCACGACTCCACGACTCGGCTCCTTCAGACTAGCAGCAGCAATTAGCAAACACCTGGTGAAACTGAGCATCTGCTGAGATCTTTATAGGAGCCACTTCTCAGTGAAATGCTGGTGAAAATGTTTCACCAGCATTTCCAGTTAAATTTATGCTCCAAAACAACCTCTGAAATT
The DNA here is from genome assembly GCA_903066815.1 of Brachyrhaphis roseni. Lineage (NCBI taxonomy): Eukaryota > Metazoa > Chordata > Actinopteri > Cyprinodontiformes > Poeciliidae > Brachyrhaphis > Brachyrhaphis roseni. Next base: position 19,010 of record CAEFZY010022762.1, on the reverse strand, counting down.
TTATCTTCCTGTTCTCGTTCCACTAGATTATCACCAGTGGATAATCTAATCTAAACAGAAAGAGCATTTATTTTTCTGTTTCAAAAATCATGCATTTTGTTTTACTCCAGTTTATTGCTAACTTATTGTGCATAAATCACTCATTAAGTTTGGATGTCACAGACCGTACGTTCTGTAATGTTTTTTAAATCATTCCCAGAACAAAATGATCCCGGTTGATGTGATCATAAAGCAGATTTGAGTTTGGCTTCGATGACAACAAATTTCTCTCTTCATTGTTTGGCGCAGAGGAGGAAGGCGATGAAGAGAGGGATGCTGGGAAGACGGAGAGGAGAGAGAGAAGACGAGATTCCGAGGGTCAGCCTCCTCCCATTCCCGAAAAGGTGACGAAAACAAAATGTTTGACCTGCTGAAAGATGTCGTACTTTGTGGTGAATATCCGCTCTCACACTCTGATGTCATGTGATGTTGGAAAGTAAGAAGTGAATAAAGTGATTTGTGGTCAGTGAGCTCCACCAAGAGCACAATTCAAGATTTAGATTTTAAAATGACAGTTTTTCCCAGAGGGTAACGGATTTTCTCGTTGCCATTGTTGAATTGTGCCTCTCAGCCAAAGACTTCCTCCTACGTGACCTTTTCTAAAGAATCGGCTACTGACAGGAACTTACCTCCTCCTCCGGTGCCGCCTCCCGCCAGCAAGCCGATCCACGGGCTGCCAGACAGAGCGGCGAGTCAAGGTACCCGCACCACAAATCCTGATTAGCAGAGAGAAGCCAGGATTCATAACAAAACAAATACTCCAAATTACACATTTAAAACTCAAAACTACAATAATGACTGTCAAATAGCAACAATCTGATAAATAACTACCTTTGGATCACCAAAAGCAAGTATGTCAAATGCAATCGGGCTGAAATACTTTCATTTTAAATCACTCCCTGCGTTCAAGGTTGGAAAAAAAAAAAGCAGAAAATGTGGAAAACTCAGTCGACAACAATGTGTGTGTGAGCGAGGTCTCCTGTGTGTGAAGGCGCGTAAGGAGGACGGCGCTTTGATTGCAGCTGTTTGAATGTGTTGCTCAGGTGACGAAGGACTGAGACCTCAGGCTCCTGTGAAGCCTCAGAGGAACAGAAAGGCAATGTCCTGTGACGCAGGTACAACGTCGTTCTCTGGTTTTATTCTTTAAACATAACAGAGCTGTGATCCTCCCTCACCTCCAAAAGTATGTTGTTTAAGTTTTCCTCACGTAAAAAAAAAGAAGTTTGTTGAGCGGTTTCTTTAGAACATCACACCATTACCCCATTTTGTAAATTAGAAGACCGTTTCCATTTGTCTGTGAACTTTTTAAGCGAGCTAAAACTGTATTTATGCTTTTTACAACTGAACTTACATTTGACGCTCACCTGAAAGTCTCCTTGAACCTTCTCTTGTATCCTAATGCAGTGTGAAGGGCCTTTTCTTTGCTCGTTTTCTTTCTCGCAAACCTAAAAGCAGCCAGCCCTTTTGGAGATGAGGTGGTGCGTGTCTCAGTGTGTTGTTGCTGTTTGTGTAAAGTGTGTTTCTCTAACTGTTGACTTGTCTCCTGTCCCTCACTGATCTCAGGCTCTGAAAGAGAAAGCCCCAATAACATTGAGAAGCCCCCAAATCGCAAACCCCCTGTGAAAAAACCTAGACTACCACAAAACAGAAACAAGTCTCTGGACTTGTCTGGTACATGTCTCTCTGGTTTTATCTGTGTGTGTGTGGGGTGTGTGTGTGTGTGTGTGTGTGTGTGTCTAACGAAGTAGGAATGTGAGTCAAAGTTATGCTTTTGTATCTGGGTACCAGTTGAGCTCATCTCTACAGCATCATTTTTTATTTTTTTTTGTTCCTTGCAGACAGCTTCAACGCAGCACCTGGTCACAGCGAGCTGGTGTGACAGCTGACAATCCCAGGGTTGCCATGACAGCGGAGGAGGGCGAAAAGCGCAGGGCCTAGGAGGAGGGAAAAGGACCAACATCCCGAAGCATCGCCTTGGTCTCTGTCGAAGCGCTCCCTCTGCCTCCCATTTTATTTCCCGTAGTCTTTTTGAAAACAGTATTCGCTACCTTAGAGAAGTAAACGATCGTCGCCGTGTGTGTCGCTGGAGAGCGGGCCTAGCGCTCGAATGTCGTGGCTTTTTTTTTTTTTTGGCCAGAAGATAAATGTCTTCATTAGAATGTGGTTTTTCTTTTTACTTTTGGATTTTTTGAATTTGCAGTGCATTTATTCGCTGATCCAGTTGATTGCCTTGATTGACACTTGAAAAATTAGTTGCTTCTTAACAAATGAAACCTGATGATTTTTATCTAGTTTTGCTTTCAGGAAAGGTAATATATTTTATAGATGAAATAAATATTATGTATGAGCACCCTCACTTATCAATTATACATGAATAATAAAAAAAAAGGTTAACTTCTTCTATCTGCATTTGTATTTTATTGCTTTAATTTTCTTCCTCCCTACAGGAGTTACATTTTACAGTAACTGGAGACGGATGAGGCGATGCTTGATATAACTATGACGTAATTGTTTTTATGTTTTTATTTACCAATAAAAAAACCAGTAAATTTTCCATTTAAAAACATTTGTGCATTTCAGTTATATGCTGCATAATGAATAATTATTGCATCACAGTCCCTTTTTCCCCAGTGTGCCATATTACAACCTGAAGCATAATTAGATTTTTTTTTTTTTTTTTAAGGTGAAAGGCTAACACAAAGTAGTGAATAATTATGAAGTTACATAACGGGTTCATGAACTCGGGCAGTTTTTGTGAATAATATTTCAAAAGTTCAATGTATTTTATAGGACTATGTCTAGCCGTTTCTCACTCAGACTTGATGGATAGTATAAGGTTTTAAATCTTATACTATCTCAATAATATCTAGGTCTGGACTTTGACTGAGCCATTGTTTCACAGGACTGGGCTTTGATCTAAACCCTTCTGATGCGTTTCTGGCCGCAGGTTAAGGGTCGCTCTCCTTGCTGGAAGATGAAGGCATGAAAATATGTTACAAATATTTTTGACCTTTTTGAGACTTAAATTACTCATTTGTATTTAAACGTTTTAGTTTGTAAAGATTAGTAAATCTTAGTTTATTTAGATAAATACAACTCATGACAAATCACTTTCCAAATATATTAGAATTATATTTATTTACACGTAAATTAACAAAATTCTGCTATATTAAATGAACATGCACATACACAATATTCTCACAGTGGACGTAAAATATATTATTGTCTTTCTGGAAGCACAGATTCAAGGTTTCCATGCATGATTTGTATTTATTAACCCTGCATAACCATCGGGGAGGTTTGGGGAAGAAGCAAAGAATTCACCAGAAGACCTTCAAGGTCCAACAGGTTCTGTTCTGATGTCAGCCTGGGATAAATCCAGCTTTGACTTTAAAGCAATCCCCTCCTGGCTTTAAATCTCTCAGCTCCAAGGTCAGACAACATCCTTGACTCGTCTGCAACCTTTTATTGCACATGAGGACAGCAAATAGATCAATGTTGGTCTTAGAGATTGATGGCGAACAAAACCTCAAACTAAAACCGCCCTAATGTCGGCTACAGGGGCAACAAATCAGAGCGAAACGCTGACATTGCCTCCTGCTCACACGTCAACCTCACAGCTTTCGGGCTCGTTTCTGTCGCCCCCAAGTGGCGATGAGGCCGCAACTGCAACGAAACTGTGATTAAAGGCAGCAGAATTATAATTGCGGTTAATTAGCGGGGAACGGTTTCTAATGAAGTGGCCGTGATCGCAAAGAGAGATTACAGTTCAGGACGCGATAAGAACAGCTCCAGGGTCCCGCGGTAACGACCTCACAGACGCCTGGTTTTGATTTCCACGGTCGCAACGTGGCTGCTAAATTTACCGCTTGACTTCAGAAATGCCCCCTCGGGTTGGCATGGCAACGTCGTGTGGTTACAAGCAGAAGAATGTGAAAACAGCAGGGGGCGACTGATCCCTGCAGACGAAGCAATCATTACTGAAACACACACACACACCTGAACCGGGTTGTCATCGGCAACCGGGTTCTGACCTTTTTTTCTTTCTTTCAAGAGATTTGCTATCATGAGTCAGATGTGAGTTATATGCAGAGAGGAAATCTTTGTTTGCAGCTTAATGAAAGGAAAAGAAGAAAGGCAGGTTTTCTAGAGTCAAAGATTTATTTTTTTATGACTAAACAGAGTCCTGTGCTCTTAAAAACTCACTTGTTTTGGACTCCGTGTACACAAAAGAGTAATTAAAACGTAAACAACTCTTCCCGGAAACAATTGAACACTTCGAACTATGGCTTCAGTTCAAACTACAGACGTCCTGACCAGATGCGACTTCATATCACACACAGCGGACGTCTGGTTTGAAGTAACGCCTACAATGCCTCACATTTATTGATGCAAAAAGCACTTTAAATGACAAGAAATCTGTTGCAACGTAAATCGATCAGACTTGACTTCATACTTCCTGTTCTCCACTTTACTCTGAAGCGAAACACCCAGTAAGTGCCATGTTGCAGTTTCTCGAGGCCAAATCGGCCTGTGTTCTTTGCAGCCGGTGCGAGAGGACACGTCACATGGCACAGGAGCCATCCGAACACATCCTACTCTTCTCATCATTCTTCTGCTTGTTACCAAGCAACATGATCACATAATAAAAGGCCGAGGGAAGAGAGGAGCAAGAGAGAGAATGTGTGGGTAGAACAGTAAGACGCGAGAGCATAAAAGGATGGCGGCAGTGCCGAAGAAATGGGGGATTATGGTGCTCTGAAAGCAGGAGAATACCCCCTTGAAACCAAAAAAAAAACAAAATACACCTCTCGTACCAGGGGCCGGATGCTCTGCTGCCTCTTCAGGTTTGCAGACACTGTAGGGAAGTCTTTCTTCAAACTCTGTTCATTGTTTGAAGGTTCAGATCAGTCCTTCGTGTGGTATTTCTCTTGAAATACGGCAGAACGAGGTTGCTCTCTGTGAGATTTCAAAGAGCCTGAGTGAAACGTAACTCCGCGAGTGGATGACTCACCAAAGCAGGACATGACGCGTTCTCAGTTGTATTTAACGTGATAAAGCTCGTGCTGGCAAAGGTCACATGTGAGCTGTTCACCTCGGTCGCCATAGAAACTGTTTCTGCAAGAGGTGGCATGGAGTTCGGCCTCCAGATGTCACCTTTGGCCTAGATGTGTTTGGTAGATGTAGCAGCTCAAACAGCTTCACTGTTGTTTTAAGTCTGTCACGTCACAAGACATGTGGGCAGATTTTCCTCCACATCATGTTCTCCAAAAATTAGAGGCTAATATTTGTAAGACTCTTGTCTTTCCTGTTTCCTTTGAATTGGTGGATTCTTCCTCACAGAGCGGCTTTCCAGGCCATGCTGTTTCTGAACTTGTCTCACTGTGGATGTTGACAGATTGTTTGAGATGACCTCAAACAATCGTCTGTATAAAGAGGTTTCCTGATTAGTCTTGACAAAGGGTTGCATGGATGCCAGAAAACCACTGGAAATTATTTATTTGTGCTTTCACAAACAGAATATTGATTTCATTAATCTCAAAGTGTAATTTAATTCATTTCTTGTTGCTATATTATAACTCATTTCAAGTTTGACGATCCAAAGTTTTAGATTGTGGACTGTAGATTATTTCCATAGTCTTTAAAGAAGAGTGGAATGGCCATCTAATTTAGTGATAGCCTAAATCACTAACTTAGTGATTTAGCCTAAATTACTAATTTTAGGCTAAAAAAATTTGTCTAAATTTTTAGGTTAATTTAGGCTATGCAGATAGCATAATTTGCTAGTTGTAGTTTACAGCCATATGTTCTCACCGCACTTAGGCTGCATTCACACTGCATGCTGAAGTGACCCAATTCCGATTTCTTTGCCTTAATGTGACCTAGATCTTATCTTTTCATGACAGTCTGAACAACACAGGTCAGATTATTTTCAAATGCGACCCAGGTCTCTTGGGTATCCGATTCGTATCCGATTCAAATGTGTCCAAACGTCCAGGTTGCATTCATCCAACATGAATATTACTGATACTCGATAAATGTCCCCATTCTGCATCCTGATACATGCAAGCAGGCAGAAAAACAACAACCATGGTGGACTGTAATGAGGATTAAGTTGTTAATATCTTTAGTTTTATGCTGGTTCTGGATGGACAACAACTTCAAATGTGTAAGCTATGCTCCACCATTAGCATCCATGTTTACAGCCACAAACGCTGAGCACTTATTATTATTATGGTGGTTGGCAAAACACTGAGAACACTGACGCTATTGCGCCCTCTACTGCGCATGCAGGACACTTTCAGGTAATTTTCCGTTCACACATACAGCTCGCTTATATTTTGAAGTGTGAACGGCCACGGTAAAAAAATCCAATTTGACAAAAAATGGGAATTTAGTCACTTCGGGCTGCAGTGTGAACGTAACCATAGATGGTAAGCAACACACTGGGCGACCATACTTTTTGACTGAATGAGCAATAAAATTCTTGTTTAGGGTGCAGCCTTTTGTGCCGCCCCCTGATACAGTGGCACCCTCGGCAAAGAGCCACAACGCCTACACCAGAAACTGCCACTCTATGCTACCTAAACCCTCACCCAGATCGATGTAAGTAGAATGAACAGTTTTCCACTGGCTGAGGCAAACAAGCAGATCACATCGCACAACAACAGTAGTCAGACTAATCGAACAAATGCTTTGAGAAATCACCAAAATCATAACTTTTATAACAGCCCCAGTTACACACAAACACACTTTGATCTCCTTGAAAGTGCCATGAAAATCATCTTGTCAAATCTCCGGCAAGTCTGAATCTCATTGATTATCGACTTGACATTAAGGACGACAGTGGAAATATCATAATCCTGCAAGAGGATGAGGGAGGAGGAGAGAGGAATCAGAGTGAGCGAGGAGGAGGAGGAGGGGGATGAATTAACAGATTTAGTGTCATCTCTCAGTCTGGGAGAGCAACCAAAGTATCGACCACCTTAATCCGTTCATCCCTCTCTTCCTCCTCCTCATCCTCCCCAACCAAGTCTCAACCTCCCTGTCTGCTGCCAAACCAGATTTCATCTGTTTTGTTTTGTGTTTTTTCTCCCCCACCTCACCCCCATTAAGATTAAAGTCGTCTAATACTTTTTGTTTGTTAATATGTTGACGTGAGGTTGCAGTCTTGGAAACTTTAAGCTGTCTGCTCAGATCTAGAGGCGCCCAGCAGCACGTCTGCTAGAACGGTTGCCATGCACTTGAGAGATGGAGAGAAAATTAAAAGGGTCTTATCCCAAATTAAAAGGCATGTTAATTTTCATCATCATCATAAAAAAAAATGACAACCACGCCCCCAAGCTGAAGGTTTCAAACATCATGAATAAGCAATACTCATTACTTTACATCAATCTTTAGTTTTATACTTTATTTCATTACTTTTAGAAATTGTGGAGTACTCACTATTAGACCAATATTATACTTTTTAGATTATTATGCCGAGAAACTCCTATTGGTTTTTCCAGGGTAACTCCTTCTAGCTTACAAATTATGAAGGTCTTATAATTATCTTGCAACCCAGAAATGGAATTAGAACAAACTTAGAATCCAGAGAAACTCACCTTACTAGCTTATAAATTACAGACTACTTATTCTTTAACATAAGAAAATAATGTGTAGTTTTACACGTTTTCTTCTTTTGCTCTTTCCTTTAGTTTGTTATTTTATTTGTATTTCCTTCTAATTCATGTAAAGCACTTTGAATTGCCTTGTTGCTGAAAATGTGCCATATAAATAAAATCACCTTCCCTTACCTCAAACATCAGCGTTTCCAACAATTGTTGTCTTAAATTACATCGGAGGACTCTTGATTAAAGATTAAAATGTTAAAGTTTCCCTGCGGCAGAATCAGCCGATCATAAAGGGAAATTAAATAACTAATCGCGATAAAACCACTCTCTGGTCTGAGGTGGGGATGGACGGTCAGATACGATACGATACGATACGATGCGCAAGGTGAGGTGAGGTAATAACGGGAGCGCTGACAGCTTATGTGAACTGCTCTCTGTTAATCTCACACTGGGTTTTCTGAGGGAGAATCAGCTCTAATCTCTCGACTAGCCCCCGATAAGTCCGCTGACAACGAGACCCCATGTGTGGGTGGAAGCCAGGCAGGAGTAAACACGGAACATCGCGCACACGCAGATGCACAAACGACACGCCGTCAGGGTGTAAGACGGTCTGGCGAGGCAAGAAAATCAATAAAGGTCCAGTAAACACCTTAACAGTGTGAACATGTTTAATCGCAAAGCTACACAAGCTCAAAGTCAGATTTAGAAATGGGCAATTTAAAGCTTGGGAGTCGAAGTGATGGATTAGAAAGAAAACACTGAGATTAGAAAAGCTAAGAGTTTGGGAGTTTTAATGATAAACATAGATCATCCAAGGGTATATTTACATAATATTTCGGTAAGCTTTAATAAAACATTAGTTTCACTTCATTTTTCTTATGATTACACTGAATTTGGGGCACAGCCAAGAGGCATCCTGCTGATATTACTACAATGTTTCAAGATGCAGACAAAGTGCAGCTTGAATACTGTGGAATTACATTTCCACAGTTTTATGCAAAGAAAAAAAAAATTATTAAACAAACATTATGACACAGTGGGAGGCAGAGGTACTGGAGGGATCAGAGTATCATAAAGGTGATCCTTTCTTCATATAAAGTCCTGCTTAGATCTTTATTTCCAGATAAACATTAACCTCATCTGAGTCGATGTGGAAGTTGATCCAATGACAACAACTTAATGACAATTAATTAAAGGTGCCAATTACTGTTTTTACATAACGGCCGATTTAGAAAACTATTTCTCTCTTCGTCATCATTTGAAACGTTTTTCCTCAGATTACCTCTGATTGATTTTTTTTTGTTTGTTTTGATTATCTGAAGCATTAAAATGTGAAAAACAAGCAAACATAATAAATCCGTGAGGGATATGGACGTCTTCATTGCTCTGCAGCTCACCGTTAAATAACTGCTTCACACCAAATTTCACTTTTTGGGACAATGACAATCAACATCAACATTTTTCAAAACCTCGCCAAAAATGTATTAATAAAGAAAATAAATATATTAAGGCAGCGTAACATTTATTTCAAACCGTCTCAGATCCTACATGTTTCACCTTATGAATAACACAATTGGATTGGAGTATCAATTTTTACCAATGTGATCAGTTTCTGTCGCATGACCCCGTTTTTTTTTCCAGTGTCACCTGTGAGCGTGTGTTTCTGTGTGTGTGATGAGTGAGGAAGGCTGAGGAAGGAGAGGGAGGGGGGGAAGTGAGGGAGGTGGGGGCTCTTGTGAGGTGAGACGTGTAAGCCTGCTGCTTGTAGCAGAGTTAGTAGGGATTAGGACATGTATATGTGGGATAAGGCCGAGTTATTGGGACCCTGCAGACCTCCAGGTCACACCATCTGTCCAAACAGAGCCGGCCCACCATTAGCTCCGTCACTCTCTCGTTCCCAGCGTACCCGGCTGCATGCACGTCTCCTTTTTTATTTCTTTTTTATTGATTTAGCGATGATTCTGAAGTCAACTGCGACCACCCCGGCCAGCGCCTGCAGCGAGGCCCTTTCCTGAGTTTCTCCAACTCCGAGGGCTCATGTCACTCGACCTCACATGGCCTCTCAAAGGATAAATGCTGAAGGATGTGAGACCCGGGCTAACAGGGTGACAGCGGGCTCAGCGTCCCATTCATGGGTTTTTGTAGCAACAATGGGAGATGCTCTGGCTTAAAGGGTCATTTCAGTTAAATTAACTAACTAACTTACTATGGAAACTGTTGTGGGTTTTGAATTTTTTTTAAGCTAACTTGAAGCTCAACTGCTGGTGCTGCTTTTAATCAGCAGAACTTTCAAACAAATAATTGTGTTTTTTGATTAGTTTAAGCATGTATTAGTTTTTATACCAACATAAATGGAAGTAATTTAAATCGCTATGACACAAAAACTAGAACTACATTGTAGCTTTAACACACACAAAAAAGATTGTGCAAATTGTGCAGAATTGTGAAATAAATGTAAACTAAACAAGTAAATAATATATTTTCTCTGTTTGGTTCCAGTGTGTAACATAAAGAGTCGATTTTTTTGATTAACTGATGCTGGAGCAGCTGATGGTCTCCTCGGTAAGCTTGGAGACCGTCTCCCTGGCAACCAGTTCTGACCGTTTCACATCTTTTTAAAACCACTCCATGAAACAGGAGCTGAACGTTTTAAAAGCCTTTTTGTTTTCGCTGATTCTTTTCTGATTCTGGGGTCAGGCTTGTGTGAAAAGCCTTCACAGTGCAGCCCAGGCAGGGTGTGTTATTATGTTGCTTGAAAATGGCCTCAAAACACCAATGTTATCGTTTATCGCAATAAGATCTGGAACTATTTATCGTCCAGCAAAATTTGTTAATGTGACAAAAAGGACAAAATAGCCATTTTTATTGTTTCTGTAAGATGGTAGAGGTACAGTTCACTATACAGGAAAGATTTTTGGTTGTATAATATCTGTACTTTATTCCCAGTTGGACTGTTTCGGCCTTCTCACCGTCATCCTGTATGCATGCATTACTGTTCTCTGACAACTCACACACTCGTATTTTCAATCGTTACGGTAATCTCGGTCAATAGGTAGTTAAACAATAGCAACAGGAGGCTAAACAGTAAAAACAGTGGGTTCAAAGGTCTCACCTGAATGTGCGTTAAAAATCGATAGGATAAATGCATGCACGACTGCAGATGTAGAGGATGTAGTATTTTCAGTAGAGTATGAGGTAAGTTCCTCTGTGTCTCTGCCTGTCTTTGTCTCTCCCCCTCACCGGAGGCCCTGTTGGTTTAGCTGCTAAGCTTTCCCTGGAAACACACGATGGTCAGATAGAGAAGCTGGAACAGGGAGCGTAAAAGAAACACTAAAAGAGAACAGATGTCATTTTTACCAGTCTTCATTCAGGCTCGATTGCCTCTTAAATAATGTATTTATTCTGGGGGGTTTTTCTGTTATGTGAATTTCAGAAATATTCAGTCTGAAACTTTTGTTTGTGCTTCTCGGGTTGTTTTTTCCACGAGTCAGCATGTCTGCTCGCATTATAGGTTTTGTTTGCTGTCTAAGTCAGATTTGTGATGGCACTATTAACTCACTGATTCCACAGCGAGACACTATTAAGACACGCAGAGACTCAGGATTAACAAGTTTAGCTTTTAAGGAGCATCGAGAAATGCTTGTTGTGCATTTCCCTGCTGAGGATTCTTAGAGGGACAACACTGAACTAAAAATGTTCACATTTAAGGTTTTTATTCCAAGTCCAAGAGGTCTGTAAAATGACTGAGAGGCAATTACTGTCAGTGTGAAATTATTTAATACCTATATTGTAAAACATTTAATAACATTTTTCAAAGAATTGTCTTGATGTGTTAATTACATTACTAATTCTGAAATTAAACAGGCTGATCCTTGTAAAAAAAATATATATATATAATTGTATTTAGGCTTAGAAAGGGAAGAATTTGGATTGATATTTTAACTCAACTTTAGAAAATATATATATATTTTATTTATTTTTATTTAAATGGCAGATATAACAAGGAAACCTGGCAGAATGGTTTCAACAAGTGCAAGGAGAAGAAGAATATTTCCAACTGGACACTTTTCTAAGAAAATGCTTCATAGTAATATTATAATTTAGACTGTCACTATGCAATGATTTGCAAAATAATTAATGCGTCTTTAAATTTTCCACACTTATTGGCATTGCATGAGCAGAATACTCAAGATATTTTATGGGATTTAATGAAATAGACCAAGATGACAGAGTGGCACATGATTGTGAAATGAAAGAAAAATAGTACATGGATTTCAATTCTCTTTCTTTCTTTGCAAAGAAAACAAATCTTAAAAGTTTATTGTGCATTTTCCATTTGAATCAAGACTTTGTAAAAGCATGTTTCACTGTGATCACTGCTGCAAGTCTAATCTATAGAAAATTGACACATTTTAGTAAAAAAAGAAAAAGTACTGATGTGTGAACATAATTTTTTTTTATTTATTTTTTTGTCTTGCTATAGACACTTGATTACAGTTTAGTTCTGAACTTTAACTGGGTCATTCATAAACATGTGTTGAGCTAAACCATGACATCATAGCTCAAGCTGTGTGTTCAGGGTTATCGTCCTGCTGGATGGTGAATCTCTGTCCCAGTCTCAAGTCCTTTAATTCACTCAACTTTTCTTCAGCTCATGCCAGCTTTCAGCCCCACAGCATAATGTTGCCAACACCGTATCTTACCGTGGGGATGGTGTGATTAGGGCGATGGTCAGTGGGATGTATGCTGCCCAAAAATGTCTGTTTTGATCTCATCTGACCAAAGCAACATTCTCCATGTGTCAAACAGCAAAAGGTTTCCTTTCAATAATAGTTCTCCAATTTCCATTCACTCAAAAAGGCCATATATAGAGAGTGCAACTGATTCTGTCAACTGACTTTTGGATCTTTCAGACTCCTCCAGAGATACCAGTGGTGGTTTTGTGAATGGGCAGCATGGCTTTCTGCCCAGAATGACATGGCCACGGGGGTGGCATTAGCATTCAAAAAGGTCATGTATTGTCATTTTCAGTAGTTTGGTAGTTTGTAGTTGAGCCATACTCTTCCAGTTTTCAAGATAAGTGTTCCATGAAACGGGGTAAAGTTTGATATGTCATATTCAGATCTAACTCTGCCTTATACATTTGCACAAGTCTGCTGTACTCCTTGATCTTTATGGTGCTGTTTGTTCACAGACGCTCTACAGAAAACTTTCACAGTCTTCAGAGGACACCAAATAACACACTGGTATGAAGGGAATCGGTTCCACTGTTTGATTTTTTTAGGGATATCAGATCAAAATGAGTGACCTTAAAGATTTTTGGTTGTAAAAAAAACTTTGTGTTCTTCTCTCACACCACAATAAAGTGAGTGTTGTAGATCTGACGTGCCAGAATGTCCAAAGGCTCAAGGGGGTACGATGACTTTTGCACAATCACGTCCGAGCGCCAACACAAACTCTTGGGTCAGAGGGACTGTCCACGGTGAGGCAGCACAGAGTCTGTAGTTCAACTAGAGGCATGACAACAAATGTGTTTTCAGCTAAGTATTGAGTCAGGCAGAGTCCGATTTACCAATACAACATAAAGGTGTGAGGGAAAACTTCTGATAGAATAGTCATGAGCTGGTACCCGAAGAAAGTTAGTTTTACAGCGTCTCTGAGAGTTTATCAACTGATAGGTAGCAACCCCAAAGAGTGAGATGGGAATGTGAAGGTAAGGCTGTCTGTGTGAGCATTAAGGTGAAACAAGGTGAACAAAAAAGACCAAGATAATAAAAAAAGGATAAAAGATAGAGAGGGAGCGAGACATTGCCAGAGTGTGTGAACATGCCTGTGAACCATGAGAGAGGGATGAGGGGGGAAGCAGAGAGGGGAGGGGTTGTTGCAAACAGGGATTTGTGGTGAGGAGGGTGGGGGGGAGAAAGGGGGCAGTGGCGCTCGGTGACAGAGAGCTAAACCCACACACCATACACACACACACGCACGCATACACACACTCTGTTTCCTCTGTGTCTCTTTCCAAACGTGTCAGTCAACCAGTCAGTCAGTCAGTCAATTATTTGTGTGTGTGTGTCTGGTGGGGATGCCTGAAAAAAGCTCGTAACCATCTTTCATCTCTATGACCGGCGGTAAGACGATTTCCTTCCTCCTTGATTGACGCCTATCTGATTTCCAGGCCTTCCTTTCGTTCCGCTTTCGTTCTACTTTTGTTCTTTTGCGAAGTGTGTTTTTGCCGTGACTCTGGTCCGGAGCCAGACTGAGGCCTCCATGGAACCCTGACACTGTTTGCTTTCTTTTACAATCCATTTTAAGCTGCAGGGGTGCAGGACTAATGGGCTGTGCACCAAAGGCACCAGTTGAAGGTGGATTTTTAATTAGGTGTTCATTTGGATAATTACAATAATTAAATCTGAAGGTCTGTAATTAGTGTAGGTGGAAAACAGCTTAGCTCTTCTCGAGCTTTCTTTGATATCCTTAGCGGTGCAGATTGGATTAAAAAGTTAGGGTTTTTGGTGATATTAGAACGCAATGTGTGGTGATTTCTTTGAAAATGCCTTACTGGACTAATGTGAGATTATTGGTTTCCAAGATTTAAATTATAACGTAAAACGTTTTCAGTGATCATCAAGTTTGTCACAAATCATATTCTGACTCCTGAGCCATGTTAAAAATGTTTTTCACTTTGTTTTTTGAACGTCTCTTGGCCTGGATTAAAGTCTGAACCACTTGATAATTGGATTTGGTGTCTTGAGACGTGTATCTTTCTGTCAAAAATGATTAGGCCCATTTAATTTTTGTGCTCAACGTAGTACTGAGTCAAGTGGGATGTTGTTTTATTATTATTATTATTTGATGTTATATGTATTGGGCTGTCTTCTCTATGGTAGGTATGTAAAGATAACACCTCAGGATGCGACCATCCTGAAAAGTAGTTTAAACTTTGTTTATGGAAAACTAGGCAATTTACTTGATTAGATCATTCAAAACAAACAAAATTATCTTAAACAACAGTATCACTTTTATACACATATATGTGCAGCTTTTAGGTCCTTTGAACAAGTACTAAAATATTGAGTTTATAAAGTGACAGCAAAAGGATGGTACCCTCTGGTCCCTCTGAGCAACCTTAGCTTTTAAAAATTAGCTAAATAGTCTTTGAGCTGTTATTTGCTAATTGTGTAACATTTGAAATTTTACGGCTTTTTAAATGATTTATGAGACGCGCAAATACAAATTTTAAAGTCTAAATTATGCGAGGTGAGTTTTAGTTTGAAAAGTCGTTAATGTCGTCCCAAGCTGACCGGCTGGTTGCCAAAACATTTTGTCTGGTTGTATATTTAAAGAACAAGGAGATATACAACCAGTATTAGTTATTGTGAATCTGACGAAATGGAGAGTAAAGATGCAACCTCTTTCTTGTGACCCTGGTTTTGTTTCTTCAGGACACAAGAATCACAGACAAGATCAAGGAGACGAACGGTTTCTCACAGTGGAAATTCCTCAATCGCTTTACCTCCTGGTATCACTACTGTTGCCGTCTATGAGCTGCACCGCGGCAGCGGAGCGGGCTTTCCTAACATCCTGACACACGGAGAAACCCAATAAAAGCTCCCAGTAGCAGCAGCAGCAGACGCCATGTCTTCTCCTTCCCTCCCCATGCCGTCTCTCCCACCCAGCCCCCTGGCCATGGAGTACCTCAACGACTTTGACCTTCTCAAATTTGAGGTGAAATCGGACACGCCTCCACTTCAGCCTCCATGTTCGTACCCCAAATCTGGCTTACCCCATGACCCCTCGAGCTCTCCGTACACCAGCAACCCTCCACATGACTCCAGTTTGAGCTCCAGTCCTTACAACTCGCTGCCGCCTTCGCCGACTCTCAGCGATGCGCACCCACCACCCTTGGGCTCTTCCTCCGTCTCGTCATCGTCCTCCTCTATCTCCTTCCCTCTGTCCATATCCAACAGCTTCACCTCTGGCATCAGCTCCGGGTCCCAGGGAAATGTGGAGAGCAGTCCCGCACATGGTGGCCCTCAAGGCCCCACTCCTGCCTCTCTTGAGGACCTGATATGGCTGGCCGCGCTGCAACAACAGTTTGGAGGGGAGGTGACGGGGCCCGCCACTTTGCTAGGAGCTTTGGGTGGAGTTCCAGAGAGAGGTGACAGAGAGAGGGGACCGGGGAATGGCTTTCTGGGATGCGAAGATGCGGTGGAAGCGTTGCTGAACTCAGCTGCCGCAGCGGTCAGCTCGCAGGTAATGGCAACAACTCGGGGGCTATTTTCTAATTTCTTGCACCTATATCCTTTGAAGGGCTGATTTTATTCTTCTTGTTCAACCTTCCAGTTCCCAGGTCTTTCTCAAAGCTCAAGCAGCAACCTGGGAGACTCCAGCAGTGACAGTGGAGGAGACATCTCCTGCACCAAGGCGGCAGACATGTGCCATCGTCCGCTAGTCTTCCTGTCGTCCGCCCCTCCCACGCTCCCTAATGGCGCCCCTGCCTCAGTTCCTTACCCCCAGTCACTCAGCCCCCAGAGCCGCCTTCATCACCACCAACATCACCATCATCATCCTCACCATCCCATTCATGCCAACCATCACCATCATCACCAGTCACAAATCAGCCAGGTAAGCATCACGTCAGTCCAGACTTGTCCTCATGATAATGGTTTGCTGAAAGGGCACAACAGGAAATCAAAGATGCAAGGCCTTGCAGCACACTTCTACACAAATGGTCTAGACTTTTGACCACCAGGTTGACAATGTCCTCACAAGCTGAAGCCTTTCCCCAGCAGCAGAAAGTTGTTGAAAAGACAGACTATCATGTTGCCCTTTGTGTTTATAGAAGGTCTTTTTGTGAATCGTGAAAGTTTTATTAAAAAGTAAACAATGAAAAGGTACCACATAAACACTGACAGTGTCTGAGAGTAGATGTAAAGTTAGAGCGGGACAAAACCAAGGACAACATCTTCGCTTAGGTCATATTCAAAAAGGACATTAAACATTTTTCAAAATATTTTTCTCAATTACAAAAATAGAAGGATCATTTTCCCATGTCAAAAAAATCAATATTTATCATCCTGTATTCTTATCAAAATGGCCACTCATGTTGGATTCCTTCGAGGTATTTGAGGTTTTCTTTAAAAGCTGCCTCCTTTTGAATCTGATTCATATCATAGAGGCTGGACAGTCGCCATTCATTGCCTTTGGAGGCCTAAAATGGTCACTGTAGAGGGATCTGAAGTCTGAATTTCTCATTTTGTAATATGTTATTATGCAGATATTAGCTGCATTAGGTAATATTAGCCAAAACAGTTGACAACTTGTTGCGCTGTTTTTAATTGAACCAATCACTGCAACATGTTTATAAACAGACTTAAGACTAATTCAATAAACTTTAAACTGAGTGTGGTCCAGTTGCAGGTCAGAAACCAGTGGGATATGCTAATTGTTCTTAATGACAATGTTAACTACAATTAGCAATGGAAACAGGTAACAACACTCTCTACAATTTATGCATTCAAAGACCAGAGAAGCGTTTCTTTAATAGAAGCTTTAAAGTCTCATGTCTGAGACCAAATAAAGTCAAAGAACTGCCAATGGAAAGCTTAACTAAAAGTTTATGACAAGCGCTATAATGATTTCTAAGGCAATTTCACCATATTAGATCTTTAGGTCTGGCAGGAGAAAAATCTCAAACCAACTTTAATTTGTAATTCCAATGTCTGGGAATTCCTGAAGTTGGTATTCTGATGCAGAAAGCAGCAGCTTCTTCACCAACCCAGGCCTCAAATTCCAATATGGCTGCCTCACACATAGAAAGGTGTTAATAGTCACACTTAATAACTGTTAATTTGCACTTCAGTGGATTTGCATCATATATTTATCAGTTACAGACAATCCAGTTTAATTTATGGTAGAGGAAATACGTTCAGTGTTTAAATGCTTAAAATTTGGGGAAATTTGTTATTTGTTTTCTTTACAGTCCTGTCATTTAGAATAAAGAAACAAGCAACTCCTACTGTATTTATTTTTTTTCAAAGTAACACTTTTAACCTAGAGGTGACAGAAGTCACAGACTCCAGTTGTGAGCAAGAGTAAGTCACAACTGAACCAAAGCAAAAACCATAAACTTTCTTTAAGAAGTCCTTTAAAAGCACAACACTGCTAAGTCATTTGTGTTTCCAAGTAGATATATAGTGACAATAATGTAAATACATTTAAAAAAAAAACAAAAAACACTAAACTGTGAAGATGTTTTCGCTGTGTTTTACAGTAGAATCATTCTTTTTCTGTTTTTAGCCTTTGTATTACTGACCACAGAGATAGATCAGACTCATCAGGATAAATAAAGGCATTAGCCTCCTTTTGCTGCTACACTAAAGCAAGTTTGCATTGAATCATTCTGAACTGATCTTCAATTAATGCAGCACCACAGGTAAATAAACTTCATAAGCTGTGTTCTGGTTGATCAAGATGTCTCGATGGATCTTTATATAGAGCACAGCGTGAGCTTACGATAATATCTGCTATTATTGCTGTACCTAATCCGGATAACTGTCACCCACACTTAGTGAGATTACATGACAGATTATGGACATGTGGTGGCGAAATGTGCATCCTGACAGACAGACGTGCTCAAACACACACACAGTCCCCCCCCCGCGCCCCCTCCTCCCCCCACGCACACCAAGTTTAACACATCCCACGTAGCCAAAACATCATAGTAACATAAAAGTCTAAATGTTTTCCCAAACTTATTCTGACTCCGTGTGCTTTGCTCATCTGCTCAGCCGTGTGGGGTGAACGAGCGCTTCTCCGACGAGCAGCTGGTGAGCCTGTCGGTGCGCGAGCTCAACCGACACCTGCGCGGCGTGAGCAAGGACGAGGTGGTGCGCCTGAAGCAGAAACGTCGCACGCTCAAAAACCGCGGCTACGCCCAGTCCTGCCGCTACAAGCGCCTGCAGCACCGGCACGCGCTGGAGTCAGAGAAACACCTGCTCACACAACAGGTAGACACACACACACAGTATGGCAAGCCGTTTTAACATAAATTCGGTTTCGTCTGACTATCCGTAATTACATTCTAGATATCTAAAAATGCATTTTGACTAGACAAAACTACATTTTGACTATCCGGAATGGTAATTCAAGATATCTGCATTTACATTCTGACTAGTGAGAATAATAATTCAAGATATCTTCAATTACATTTTGACTAGTCAAAATTCCTTTCAAGATATCTCAAACTACGACACTGGATCTGTCATTTGACGGGACACGTATCAGGTCTTGTGCGAAATTCGGTTCCCCTGTGAAAATCTGTTCCCCCTGTGTCGGGAGCGCGCATTGCTGCCAGAG
>CAEFZY010022746.1:0-56868 GCA_903066815.1 Brachyrhaphis roseni | reverse complement strand
CAGTTGCTACCGGTGTTGGGCCCTGGATTCTGCCCAAATCGTGCTGCCTGGTCGTTGGACTATTTTTGTTTATCTGCCTAATTTGTTTTTCATTAAATCATCATTCCTCATCTTACCTGGGTCTCCAGCGTCTGCCTCACCTCCTCACCATAACAATTCATGACACATATGGAGGATGTTTCACTGACCCACCGGCACATATTCATTTAAACGCCAACTAATTCAACGTAATCGAACAGTATTTTCCGTTTGCATTTTTTTTCTCACAAGACACAACTCTGTTATGTTTGCGTGCACAGAAATACATGTTTGAACTGTAAATTGTGAGATGAATTCACTGCCGTACCTCAGCTGACTGAACTCTACCCACACACTTTTCTGTTACTTGTTAGAGAAGTAGCACTAACTGAAGATGTTGATAGTGTGTCAGGAATCATCAGGTTTATTAGGCAGCCTTGGTCTATTTCCTTTTCATTTAGCACTTCAAAATGATTCCCCTGTATTTTGCCTGTAGAATTAGAAACTCACTCGTCATGCTAACAAAGCAAGGTGAGAGAAACCGAGGAATCGAGGGGTTTTTTTAATGCCAGCTTCTCTCAGAGCTAGAGAAACTTTCGACAGGTTTTTTTTTTCTCTTCTTCTTCTCTTCCCAGCGGTTGTCAGTCAAATGCAAAAGCTGAATCCTTCTCCATCAACACGAGCGGCATTATCTCTTTCTGCCACTCATCATCCCCTCTTTCCAGCCGTTCCGCTCCGCTGACAGCAGGATGGGACGCTGCCAACTCTGCCGCCGAGTTGTTTCAGCGGTCCCCTGCTGCAGACTCGCTCATTTTAATAGGCCGGGATTAACCAACGGGGTCGCAAAGGTCAGAGAGAGATGTGGGACTTTAGCTGGATTATACAGATTTAACCAGATTTCCCATCTCTGTAATGTGAAAAGGTAGGAGAACCGGCCGGTACCTGTCCGGCTTGTCCGTGGGGTAGAGGGCTCTGTTGAATCCGTCCAGCAGGGAGGCGTGAGTCTGCAGGATGATGATGTTGTAGATCACCACGGCGACCAGCATCACCACCATCTTCAGCTCGTAGTTGATCCTCAGGAAGACCGAGCACGAGACCAGGCCCAGAATGCAGCAGTAGATGAAGTACTGAAGAGGTAAAGAACAGCAGAAACCATCGTCTGAAAGCGGAAATGTCATGTGTTTTCCAGGCCACTTTGTAGCAAATGTCACCTTAAGTTGCTAAAAAAATGCTATAAATACCAAATATAACTTTAAAGAAATTTGACTTCCAGATTTGACGCCTTGAATTTGGGCATCCGTCTCTTTAAGAAGCTCCTGCTCTGCTATTAACCCTTTAACAATGTTTTTACCAGCGTTGCGCGGACAAGTAGCTCATATAACAAACTCAGCCGATGTGCAGTTCAACCAGGTGTTTGCTAATTGGTGCTGGCTAGTCTGAAGAAGCCGAGTTTTAATTACGCAACAATCTGTCAATCAGCCGTGCCTACCGGCAGGTAAAACTTGTTTTTGTCCTCCAGGTAGTTGGACCGGCTGCTGTTGGACACATTCAGAGAGAGAGCAGCTGTCTGGATGTCCTCTGCAGGTCCTCCAGGATCCTCCACAAAGAACTGGACAAACAAATCAAGAGGGGAAACACGTTGAATTTATGGTACATCAACAATTACCTCCTGGCAATGAGTTGAGATATGCAGATCGGAGTTGCTCCTGGTAAAAATGAGCAAAACACTGAATTCAAAGAGTTCGTCTAAAGGTTTTTCATCAAGCTGTTGTACAGCCTCATTGAGAAATCAATTGCAGTTCAGATAAAGAGAATTAACAAGCGATTAACTTTTAATTCTACGGTTTGTGCTGCATATTTAGCTTGTGTCAGCCAGTCGTTCTCTTAACTAATTATTTTTTATTCTTATGAGCCGATTAGTGAGAATTATCACCTGGAGAAATAATCCTGCTAGACGGGATCAACCCCGACATAATCACAGAAAATCAGCTGCAGAGCGGAGCGACTGAGTCACTGCAGTTATGATTGAGCTCCAGCTGGTCTGAGCGCTCCTCATCGTTCTGCTGAACGAGCGCAGAGACTCCATGTCAGTCGCGAGGTCAAGGTCGCCACTTCCTGCAGCCGTGAAGCACCAGAGCGCAGAGGCTGAGCCCCGCCACTCGGCTCGGAGCGCTGATTCACCGGTTCAGTCTGTTCGGCCCTGAAACTTTTGTCAAGCCGTCTCTGTAGAAGCCGTGCGGAGGTTTGAAACCTGTGATTGTTTTGCCTTCATGCAGCGGCGCTGCCATTGTTCTTGGCTGCATCAGCTTCTCCTGCAGGTGCTCTGGCTGTCACATTCACTGTTTTTTTTTTTTCCCTTCTTCTTTTTTGAATTCCTTTCAAAATGCCTGATTGTCACTTGAGAAACAGCCATCTTTATTCCAGAAAAAAAGGTTTTGCTGCTGTTCCCAGGAATTATGATTTACACCTGTCGCTGCCAGCCGAAGCTCCTGGAGCCACGCCCGTCTGGAGGCAGGAAGGAAAAATCTTCCTGTTACTATTAATTTCTGGGTGGCATGTTCCTTTCAACATTTCGAAAAGAGAAGTTCCTCTTTCTAGAATACTGTTCCTCTATTCGTTTTGGTGTCTTAATGAATAATTTGAAACAAAAAAACTGTGATTTGGGTTCAAAAGTTAACATTACATCTAGTTTTACTATTTAATTTTTTAATTATGCTAAGACGTTTTAGATCAACAAATACATTGTAATGTGAGACAAAGTTAAATTAAATGCAAAAAATTGTTTTCAAACTAATATCGGTATTGGTCGATATTATTATAATTATTTTTTAACATATCGGTATCGGTCCTAGAAATAAAACTGGGCCGATATTGTCGACCAATATTTATTTTGGTTGCTGCTAGTTTCTGGAGGGGGAGGAGAAAATGTTGGTCATGTGGTTTTTGTTTGGTCATATGACGGTGATACTGATGCTGCAAAGGATTGTGGGAAGTTTAACCAAAGCAAAGAAGCAGTGGTGAAAGCAGCAGTGTTGTCATTGAAATGGTAAAAACATGATAAGTATATTATTATACAAATTGAGCATGTCTCACCAAAATGATGTGTAAAGTACAAAATAATATTTAAAATGCATTTCATTTATATTTGAATAATGACAAACATCTAAATGTATAACTAAAATACTTTGATGTAAATATTTGACACGTTTTAGAAAAAAATAATTGTGAGCAAAACATGACGGCATGAGACAAAAAAGAATCACTCATACAAGATATTCAATATTTGTAAATATTAGTAATCTGTGACGGCAGCAATATTTATATTGGATTTTGATATCGGCCCAAATTTTTATATCGGTGCATTCTTAGTTTCGTTGATAAAGGGAAAAAAGAAATCCAAATCAATCTGTTCTTATGTTTAAAATTTAACTGTCCATTGTATTAAATCATAGCTGTAATTTTTCTACATTAGTTTAGTTCAGTTCCAGTAGCCACAATAAAGTCAAATTACAGTGGTGTTAATTCATGAAATATTCTAAACAGAACCTGACTAGCAAATTTGTGTCTCCGTGTTAAAAAAAGAAACGTTTAAGTCAATTCAGCATCTGTATTGGATCGGTATCAGCCGATACTAAACCTCAGAGATCGGTATCGGTAAGAAAGTGGATCGGTGCGTCCTTAGTGAAAACCCAAATTTTTGAATTGAATTCATCTTGCAAAAAAAAGGAACAGTTTATATTCATGATTATAAATTCATATTCATCAAGACACAAAATGCTGTACATAAACCTCTGACATTAATGGTAGATTTGAAGAAACGTCGATAAAGTTCTCAACTATTCGACATCGTTGCTGTTAGAACAACGGTGCAGAGGCCAAACGGAGGAGTTCTGCTCTTACTGGGCAGAAAATATCTGATCTGCCTCCAACTCTGCATTAGTTATCTCCTCTGTGACTATTTTTGCTGGTAACGCTGCAGTATTTGACTTCATAAAACCGAACCCACAGTTTATTGCATTCTTTGCTGCTATAAATACCACACAGGCCAACACTTTTTCTGCAGCTGCTTGCTGATCATGCACACACCCACGAGTCGCAAGAAGACAAACTACACTCGCAACATTTTCTACCCAGCCAGTCTCACCATATTGAACACAGCCATCACCAGTATGAGAGCCGTGGTCGTCATGGTGAGGACCAATCGCAGCCAGGGGTTGTTGGTGACGATGATGCGAGAGGAAGCCGGGAGCCATGGCAGAGAGCAGAAGGACCCCTTCCTTCCCTGCTGTGGATCCAAGGAAACAGCAGGCGTGACTCAAAGATGCAGGGGGAAAAGGAGGAAGCAGTGGACAAACTTCCAGCATATTTGTTTAAAATAATATCAGCAATATACACTTAAAAAAACCCTGATAATATAGAACACACAAAATGCAATAGATGCATATAAATTAGTTTGCAACCCCGGTAAAATGAGACAAAACTAACTTACAACAAGATACAGGAGCTTGTTTTAAGTCAAGAATTCCTTAATATTGATGAAAAGGTTCTAGTTAAATTATTTCACTTACAACAAGACATTTTCCTGTGTTATAAGTGGAAAAATCTGCAAATGGAACAATCTTTTTTTTTTTGGTCAAAATTAAGGAATTATTTACTTAAAATAAGCTTTCATGTCTTGCTGAAAACTTACTTATGAGTCAGTTTTGTCTCATTTCAAGTGTACTAAGATATTTTGTTCACTATAAACTAGACCAAAAATACTTTCTGATGTTTTGTTTTGCAGTGTAAAGCAGAAGGTGAGGAGGTGAAAAGGGGCATTACTCCCACTGTTAAGCTTGGTGGAGGATCTGTGATGCTGTGGGCCTGTTTCACTTCCAAAATCTTGTTGGAACATAAAATTCTTTGAAATAAACATCTGACCAAGTCTGGCAGGAAACTAATAACTATCATAAATCAATTGTGATTCAAAAAAGAAATATTACTTACCTAGAACAAATATGCTCAACATAATAAGGTTGGATTTTTTTCACATTTTTTCAGTGTCAGTATATGCTACTGTCACCATCTACAATAACTCCTTGAAGAATTTTAAGTCAATATAAGTTACAACATTTACCTTCCCTTTGAGATCGCTAAAGTATTTTTGAACTGAAATAGTAATTATCTTAAGTCTTTTCAAACATCTTCACCAGGTCTGCCAATAAATGTGTCCCCACTGAAATGACTCAATTCTAGCTTATTAAAAAGGTTCAACTTTTTAATTTTCTTCTAAAAGTTTGGACTGAGCTCCTTTTGTAATTTAAGAGTTCTTCTGGATGTTGTGCTACTTTGAAATCATTTTCCTGAGTCCAGAAGTGTGACTGTTACCTATTATTGCTCGCTCTTCAACGCAGCATGTTCACACTGCATGAGCTCTAATGGCTCTCACACTTTTAAATTGGTTTCCTGGTACAGGGACGCTTTTAAACAAGAAAGGAGGAACATTAGCATTAACATTAGGATGCATCCATTTTTCTTTTTAAGGTCAGATATTATTTTTAATTCCCGTGAAACACTAATCCCTTTATCTTTCCATCTTGAGAGCTCTCTCTCCAGCCGTTGACACGGCGCCTTCTCTTAGCAACAGCTAATTTGGTCCAAAAGGACGTTTTCCAAGAAAACGCCTTTGATCGCAGCGAGCGCGTAATGAACTCTTCCACAGACGAACAGAGACTGTTCTTTAGCAATAATGTGCCTCGTTAACAGTGACGTCCGTGAAGCCGACCAGTCGCGCGGAGATAAAACATGCGCCCGCTGCTTTCAGACGTGCCTCCTCGTTAGCCAATTAGCTGCTCTTTCAGCAGTGACCACGGGGTCTTTCGCTGGGAATACGCGGACTGTTAAAATTGATTTACAAACTCATCAAACCTGATTTTTTCGTTCCCGCCTTCTGTTTCTAATTAAACAGAATACGAGTCCGACTCCTGGGTCAGGACAGACCCAAGGTTATTGGTTATCCTCCCAGCAATTAAAACTGACCCACTTACTGGGTGATACTACTCTCCTGGGGAGGAAGATGGAAATGGGCTTCTTGAGCGAGGAATTTTTTATTGATCGGCAGTGGAGCCCCAGAGACAGCGTGGAAATACCACCATCGCTCTCCTCAAGCTGGATGAGAAGCAGCTGAAGTGAACTGGGGCTTTGACCTGATTTAATTTAATACAAAGACAATATTTGTTAAATATTCAAATGTGTTTCTGAACTAGTCACAGTAACTGTTTCAATACAAACAATTAGGATGATTTAGAGAATACAACTTATAAAAAAATGCTTGTAAATATTTCATGGACCCAAGACATTTTATGCTTTATCGCAAAACACTTTTTATTTAATTTTCTTAATGACAGTGGAGGGAGGCAGGTAGCAGATTATGGGTTTTGGAAACTGTAATATATAAGAGAGAAAAAAGCGATTTAAACTTAGGACAAGAACAGAGAGGGACGATGGGAGACGAGTGTGGAAAAGCTGAATAAATAAAGTACAAAGAAAACTAAAGCAGAATTTCCTTGAATTACACAAAACATTATGCACTACACTTCCAAAACTACAGGGTCACCTCTCTAAATCATTTTAGTACAGTGTTCGAAACACTTTCATGACCAAAGGTGTGTAGATGGTTAATCTCAGGAGCGAGTTACCATGACACTTAGTGACATTTAGAAAGTTACACTGCTTAACAGTAATAACTTGGCTTATTCAACCTGTCAGAAAAGCTAAAAAAATGTTTCATTTTTCAGTTCTATTTCCACCATTTTATTTATTTAATTATAGATGTCACAGTTTCAAACTAAATACTTCATTAGCAAGAAAAAAAAAAGAAAAACATTTTCAAATTTTAGCTCCAAACTATATTTAATTTGAAGAAAAATATTTAGCTAGCAAGCTAAATAGTTTCAGGCTAATCATTTGGTTTCTAGCTAAATATTTCGCTTCAAACTTTAGCTTTGAAATAAATATTTACTTAGCAAGCTATAT
Source organism: Brachyrhaphis roseni (assembly GCA_903066815.1). Lineage (NCBI taxonomy): Eukaryota > Metazoa > Chordata > Actinopteri > Cyprinodontiformes > Poeciliidae > Brachyrhaphis > Brachyrhaphis roseni. Next base: position 49,836 of record CAEFZY010022746.1, on the reverse strand, counting down.
ATTTAGCGTCAAACTAAATATTTACTGTGCTAATGAAATATTTCGCTTAAAACTTTAGCTCTAACTGAGATATTTAGTTAACGAGCTCCATATTTAACTTCAAATTAAATATGTAGCTTGCTAGCTTATTATTTTTGTTTAAAGCAAAATATCTAGCTAACAAGCTAATATTTTGAGCTAAACCTTTAGCTGTAACCTAAATATTTAGCTAGCAAGGTGTAAATTTAGCTTCAAACAGACTATTTAGCATAAATATTTAGCTTCAAATTTACCCTTTAACCGTATTTAGCTAGCTGCCTCCGTATTTAGCTTCAAACTAAATATTGCTTGTTAACTTAATATTTAGCTTGGAGCTGAATATGTTAGATAAGATAAGATAAAACTTTATTGTCATTGTCACAAGAACAACGAAATTTGAGAAATGCCATCAGTCGGTGCAAAAAAGGTAAATTTACACACAGTGTAAGAAATAAATAACAAATAGCTTATACACATCATTCACGATGATTAATTGGTTATTTTTGATTGCATTTAGTTTTTTTATTGTTATTTTTTATTTACTTAGTTTCCTAACTAAATATTTATGTTGGAGCTAATTCAGAATTAAACTAAAAAAGGAATGTTTTAAAAAGTTATTCTAAACAAAGAATATCTAGAAATGCATGAACTCATAGGAAACAAGCCTGTCAAAATTAAGCTGATGTCCTCCAGTCGTCTTTTCTTGTCTCTCAAATAGTTTCCTAAAATTGACGCCGCAACTTACAGTGACGGCCACATAATTCATGAAAGCCGGAGGTTTCATCTCATGATAGTACAAAACTGTAACGTGTCCAGAAGCGACGCTTGACTTAAAGCGTTTGAGCCGACGTGCTCAGTGATTCCCACAGCTCCAAAAGACCAGATATGGAGATTGGCAGAGAATGCATGAAATCATTTATTCATGAGACACCGCTCTTCGGGGCTCTCAGTCTCTGAATGAATACAGAGCAGATTTCTTTATATGCCACATCCAGTGGGTGGATTTCTCACACATTCAGTAAATCTTTAAATGTGTTCAGATGGGAGCGATAAAGATATCACGTACGTAAACTAACACTATGCGAATCCACGTTTGCAGAAAGAGAGAGGAGAAACCGTAAACATACAATGCAAACAGTGGCATATGAAGTTCCTCTGACTGTCTGTACACTTGTAAAATAATTTAGTTAACAGAACAGAAGATTAAATGCGTAGAGCTAAATTTAAAATATAGCTTTGAACACTTTATGTAAGAGCAGTTGACTTTTTGTGAAGAGAGTGACATTTGCATTCACTCCCCTCCACTATGACAAACCACTGCCTTTATAAGTGGGCACATCGCTACAATAGACTGGTTTAAATCAAAGACCAGTCAAAGTCCAGACCAAAATACAACTTACAGCCTGTGGCAAAATTTTAAATACGTGTTGTGAAAGATGCCTGAAATCTGGACTGAAACCTGAACCTTCAGAGAAACATAAAGACAACAATAAAGTCAGCCTTTTACCACGATTACACTGGCTCCCTGTAGCTCACAGAAATGCTGCTGTTAGTTTATAAATCACAGCTTAGCACCACAACACATTAAAGATCTGCTGTTGTTGTATCAACCTTCCAGACCTCTCGGGTCTTCTGGTTCTGCTCTGCATCCCCAGAACTAGAACCAAACACCATTCAGCTTCTATGAACCACAAATCTGGATCAAACTTCCAGAAAACTGCAAAGATGCAGAAACACTGAGTTCCTTTAAATCAAGACTAAAAATCCACCTTTTTAAGAGTTGCCTTTGATTAGTAGCAACTGGAGCATTGATCAATATATCAATATATTTGTTTGATGATTTTGATGAAGGTTTTTGAGAAATGTCCATCGCCGTTTCATAATTAATTACTGTATAATGTTTTATAGTGAAAAGCACTTTGAACTGCCTTGTTGATGAAATGTGCAACACAAATAAACTTGATTGATTAATTGACTGATTAAAATAAATGGGAATGAATACAAAATCCTCAATTATGTTGAAATTCAATGATGTGTGTAAGTTGTAAAGACCATTTTCCTAGTACATACTACATTGTGGGGACCAACTGCTTTTGGATAAGTGTTTAGATTATGTTTAGGGTTTATAATGAGCCATGCCGTGGTAATGGTTACCAGGGTAACAGTCAGGGTTAGGCTGTATAAACAAATGGAAGTTGATGTAAAGTCCTGGTAAAGACAGTGGAAGATAACATGTGAGAAGGGGTGTGTGTGTGTGTGTGTAGTCAGGCAAAGACCGAGCAAACCCACCAGAATGTGACCAGCGAAGCAAAGGAGGAGGATCAAAGCCAACAGCAGGAACGTCAGGCCGAACGAGATCCCCAGCACAGCAGTTCTGCAACACAAACACACTCAGCAGAGCCATCCAGGGCCACATAACCGTGATGAAGTTTCTACTGCTCTGTGTCAGAGCTGCAATCCATTCACAGTAATGGGACATCACAGGAAATTTTAGGGCATCTCCGGATCGCTGGAAACAAAGCTTTCAACACGGACATTTTTCTTCAGCATAAATACCGCTCGGCAGAAGATTAAATACGACTGCCATAAAACAGATGAGGTAACGTCTCGACATTGCGGAGCAATGTAGAGGCGAGCGGCGTGGGGAGAGAGGCAAAAATTAGAAAATCAATGGCCCCTCAGAAGCGGAATTACACCTTTGGCTGAGAGAAGCTGTAAATTAGCATGACCGCGAATTTCTGTCCTCGCCGTGGAAGCGGCGCCACGCTTTTGATTCACCTGATCTATAATCACTGGCAGACATGGTGCCCTTTCATCTCCATCGGCTTTTTAAACATCCTGCCTCTTGCTCCCCTGCCTCTTTCATTTCAGCCGGGTCCCCGTTGATGAGACAGCTGGCGTCAAATGGCTTTTGCGCATCAGCGTGCCACCGCAGCTGGAGGCGGCCGACGCTGCCGGCGGAGTGAAAGGGACCAAAGACTTACTTGGGCAAGACGAGGATCTGCACCACGAATATACAGCAGAATATGAGGCAGGCGCAGGTGACGTAGTACTTGAAGGCAGGTAAGGTGGTGGATCTGTACTGTTGAGAGAAGATAAATATGAGAAAGATGCTCCTGGGGTAAAGCAGGATGCTGCAAAGCCTAATCATCCATGAACATCACAACCAGAAGGAATAAATAGAGGCTATTTTGTTGAGATTTTATGTAGACCAACAGATCAGTCAATAAATAAAATCCTGTACAAAAATCATTTAATTAGTAACCAGAGTCCTGCTGGATGTAACTCAATCGCAGTTTCAATCTAGCTGGTCTGTAAAGACCTTGGAGGCTCTTTATTGCCTGAGCGTCCGATAGACTCGATTCGACTTGGAACCAAAATTGCAACATTTGCTAGATTTTCATCAGCTGCGGTTCGCTGTGTAAAACAAGCCAAACCCTTTGAGGAACCTGTTCACTCCCCTTGCCTGTGGGGGCGCTAAACCAAAGACTGCAGTAGGAAATGATATGAAAACCTCAGAAGAAGACAAGACAGCAACTTCCTCCTTTAACAAATGTACCGTAAACAGAGTTTATAGCGTTTGTAGGTTTTCGCTTATCTTATTGGCAAAAGATTACGCTCTATTTCTCCCGTTGGTTTTAGACGAGTGTTTGTTTTGGTTGTATTTACCCAGAATGCCCTGCGCTATAGCTCATGTCCTGCTTTTGGAGCGGTCTCCAGTCCAAATTTCAACCATATATGCTTTCGAACTGCACTAGAGTTCACTTCAACTGAACCAAAACGTAGGTTTTAAGCAGACTAAAGTTTGCCATTTGATCCAAATCAGAGTTTGATTGCACGTTCACACCTCCCCAAGAGAACCAGACTTTCCAGGCAAACGAACTAGAGTTTGATTAAAGCGGACTAAACAAGGCTGGTGTGAATACACTCTTACAGAACATGGAAGATAGGTTAAGAACTTTAAAGCGGTATTATTACAAAAACTGTTCACCTATTGACTCAGGAAAAAAGTTGGTTTCCCTCCAATTCACAGTTACAGTCTATTTTATGTTGGTCTATAAAATCCCACAAAATAACATTTCATTTTGTGAATGTGACACAGTAAAGTATGAAAAAATTCAAGAGGTTTTAATACTTTAGCAAAGGCGCTGCGGTCATTTTTTCGAAATGCGTCTAAAATTCAACAAAAGAGAAGCAGAAACAGCCGGAACTGTTTACCGGAACAACAGCAACAACTTCAGGATAAAGTTTCAAAGTGGGAAGACAAAGTTGATCAGAGACTTTGACGAGGCTGCAGAGTCTCTGTGACAAACTGTCTTTTTTATTCCACATTATTCCATTGATTTGTTTCCCCGGTGGATCGAGCTGTCTGCGGTTGTGTGTGCTTTCGCCTACCTCCTTCTCCAGCGCTTTGTTGTGAAAGAACAATGAGATCCTCTGGATGTCCTCAGACTTCAGCCACTGTCTGGAAACACAATGGGAGCAGACAGACCACAGGGCAACGAGTCATTCCTCCTGATGCCTTATTTACCAGCTGAGCCGCTGTAGGTGGCGGGGCTTTCACCTTGATTTGGTCTCAGGAGGAACTAGCATATGTGAGTTTGGTAACTTTCCTCAGGAGAGGATAGGTGATAACGGTTGATGTTAAGAAGGAAATTGCCGTCCCTCGTGTGATCCCAGCAATCAAATCAAGCACATAAAGAATTTCTCTTTGTGTTGCCTAAAATATCTCCGTACCCATCATGGTTCGTCTGGTGTGTTTCTCTGTAGAGATTTTTTTTTTTTTGATGATGATGATGATGTATCGAAACCTCCCTCCAAATCAGATTGTACACTGCAAAAACACAAAATCTTACCACGTAATTTTTTCCAGTTTCTAGTGCAAATGTCTTAGTTCAACTGATACAGGAGCTTGTTTTAAGTAAACAATTCCTTAATTTTAATGAAAAAGCACTAAATCTATTGGCAAATTATTTCACTTGTAACATGGAAAAAATGTCTTGTTATGAGTGAAATTATCAGCCAACGGAAGTAGTACTTTCTTATCAATATCAAGGAATTATTGACTAAAAACAATCTCCTAGTTATTGCTGATAAGTTACTTGTAGATTAGCTTTGTTTTTTTCAAGTGAACTAAGATATTAAAACTTGAAACTGGAAAAAATTACTTGGTAAGATTTTGTGTTTTTGCAGTGTGGTGGTTCAGAATAAAGCACAAGTGTGTAAAGTAACATCCACTCTACCAGCCACACAACCAATCCTAAATAGTTAATATTCTCCAAAAAATTGTATTTGTGTGGTCCAATACATGTCTTAAGATATCTTTTGATTTTTTTTGCTGTTTGCAGATTAATTAGTTTCAGTTTCTGCCTGAACCCATTTTGATTTAGAGTAAAACTTGGACTTGATAACATGAAATGTTTTTCTGTTCAGAAAGAGATGCTGACTTTCAGTTTCCATTGCATTTATTTTTATCTGTATTTTAATATCATTTATCTTTAATTAGGCTTGGTAAACAGGAGGGTTTCTCAGCAGACATTGAGCTTACTTCTGTGAGTTGATGCCATCGATGGTGCGAATCATTCGCTCGTTGAGTTCTTCCTCAAATCTTTTTCTCTGCGATTTGGATCTTCAGTTAAAGGAAAAGAAGAACATGATTAAAGCAGAAGAAAAAGATAAGAAATGTCAACAAACGTCAGTGAATTTCATGGGGTTTTTATGTGATTGACCAACAATTAAACTTTAATGAAAGAAAGTCTTTGAAAAACTACTACCTCTATTGGCAGATTATTTTAATTATAGTATGGGAAAAATGTCTTGTTATAAGTGAAACAATCTGCCACTGGAATTAGCACATTTTTTTAATCAATATTAAGTAATTATTGACTTTAAATAAGCTCCTATATCTTGCAGAAAAGTTTGTTTGTTTTATTTCAAATGTACTAAGATGTGCGAACTAGAAACTCGACCAAAAATACTTGGTAAGATTTTGAGTTTTTGCAGTTTCTCCACGAACGCAATCTGCACTATTTGGGTTGATTTAACGGCACTAAGTCACAATGAAAACACAGTTTTAAAAGCAAAAACTCCAAACTGCTGCGTGTGCCTTGAACAGGAGTAACACCTCTCTCACCTCTCTCTTCTTTGGAAGTAGTACTGCCCCATGGGAACGTCCTGGAACATGAAACGTATTCACTGTGAGCGCCGGTCCTCTGTGCCTCTGTGAGGCAGAGACAAACAGACACTGGTCACTCACTCTGGTGTTGATCTTGCCGTTGTCCGCCGTCATGCTGTCTCGGTGGTGGAGGTTGGCGAAGGGCTTGGCCGCCCCCCAGGACTCCAGGTAGCGGGTCATCCGGACGGACGCCCTCATCTTCCCCCCGTCCAGAGACGGTCGGGAGCGCACGCCCAGCAGCGGGCTGTGCCTCTCCATCTGAGGACAACATTTTTTTTTTAAAAAAAGAGGAAACCCGACAGGCGAAAATGCACTGATTCTGTGGGCGTAAAAGCGAGAGGGACAGTGAGCCGGGAGAGGGGGGAAGCTGGGGACGTTTGACAGCCTTCCACACCTTCCACTCGCATGTCAGTGGTTTCGAGCCACTTGAAACACTTTTTTTCAGCGGCGAATGATGCAGCGGCCGGCGTTTATTTTGGCGATGAGTGTTTTTCTGCTAACAAAGAGAGCTCCACTCGAGTTGAATCTGTGGAGGATTAAGAGCTGCACCTCGGGCGATGCATTTTAATTGCTCACAAGCCACACACACACACACACACAAAAAAAGTCAGGCTGAGGCTATTTTCAGCTCTAACAGCGATGCTTAATGACAGTGACAGCAGAGATGACACCTTCTGTGGTACAGGCACCATGTTTGGACTGGGCTCAATGAAAATGTCAGAGAGCACCTGCAGCCTTGTCTTGATACTTATTAGAATATTGGGGAAAAAAAAAAAAGCTCAGTGGACATGTGCAGAAATCAATTAATTAAAGTGACAACATTTTGGTGTAGAAGAAGGAAAAGATAAACGTAAGCCGTGTAAATAAACTGAATGCATCAGATTAAATAGAGGGTGAACAGAGACCGCCTGAAGGAGGCAAAAAGGTTTTCCTGCTCATTATTTAGAGAGAGAGAGAGAGAAAGGAAGTGTGCATTTTTTTCCAATTTACGCTCCGGTTAAAGCTCGATTTTTTTTTTTTTTTCTCTGTTGCCAAGCCAAACAATCTGAGCGCGCACGGATGTCAGGAGAATTATTTAAAAAAAAAAAAAAAAAAAAGCGATGTTCTCCACGGACGGTTCACAGAAGAGTCAGGTCCTTTAAATATCCCCAATCAGACCTTAATGTCCCGTTTTGTCAGGAGGAGCTGCACAATGTCACAATCCTCTCACTACGCCCGCAGCGGAGAGCGCGCTCGTAAACATAATCCTCTCTGAGCCGAGAGACTGACCAAACACCTGCCAACATTTGATAACATTTAGTCACTGCTACACTCCATTATTTTTCCACTACTTGACAATGTCTGTGTTTATTAGCGGCACGTCCGGGAGCAGGAGGAAGGGTGGAGAGGATTTGTCTGTGGGTTTGTTTTTTTTCTGGGTTAACCTTGATGAGGGTGTCCAAATGTACAGAGGGATATTGTTTTTGGCTGTTTTGTCTCGTTATAATTACCCAAAACTGTATAATTACAGTACGCTGTAAAAGTTTGCCACATTTTATCACATCACAGCCACATGATTTCATCTGCTTTATTGGGCTTTTATGTGACCATGGAAAGCAAAGCACCCCTCCCGACCCCATTAGGGACAAGGCTGAACAGAAGATGGATGGATGGATGGATGGATGGATGGATGGATGGATGGATGGATGGATGGATGGATGGATGGATGGATGGATGGAAAAGCAAAGCTTTTGCCCTGGAGTGACAAAATATAACTTGTCCAGAGCTGCAAATGAAGAAGAAGGAAGAAAGAAAAGCTTTTTAAATGTACCTAAAAGATGAGTAATTTCAAAAAATAAAAATATTCAACTAAAATGTATTTTTTATTTCTGCTTAGATTTGAGAAGGAGACCAGCTGAATGAGTCCTTCTCCTAGTTATGAAAAATGAAATCACTTACTTCATACAGACATTTTTGACTGTATGAAGTATTCCTTTTTCCAATTCTGAGACTTTTTTAATCATCTTTTGTATTTACGTGCAACAACAACAACAAAAAAACACAACAGAATAAATCTGCACGGAGGTAGTTAGTTATTTTTGTTCCCTCCACTGGAGATATTTAGTCTTCCAGTCATTTATATTCATTGTTACAGGTTCAGACTTGTGACACTGGCAGGTGAGTTTCCAAAGAGCCAATGGATCCATGCGGCGGCTTCTGACCTTGGGGTTAATGACCAGGTAGGTGACCACATTGTGATCTTTCAGGTAGGAATCTCTGCTCTGTCCGTCTCCGGGCTCCACCTTGTACGAGCCTTTCAGATGCTCCAGCGTCACCGAGGAGATGTGGACCCGCCTGGAGACGAATGAGCGGACACATAATGAGAGGCGAAGTTCCTGCGTCACCGTGCTGTCGACGGCTTTTATAAAAACAGCACAAAATACAAAACAAAACAAAAAAAACAGGTTATTTGCTCGCCGGCTTTCGAACCACTCCCGCCTGCAGTTCTCCCTTTTCATCTCTGTTTGTTACCTTTGCACGCACAGTTAGGAGAAGATGGAAATACATTTTGTTTTTACTTTTTCAGCCGATGTGGGTTTTTACTTTTGTATTTTATTATTATTATTATTTTTTCTCCCCTCCAAATGCCTCTTAGCAGGAGACAAACCATTAGCAGCCCGGTGAGACAACACTGCGGTACTAGAGAGCTTATTTTCAGAGAAGCGTATACCGACCCACCGGCCAATTTTCATGAGCTTGTTACAGCGCCAGGCAGGCAGACCTAATGGTGACGTAACTAATGCAGAGCTGCTTAGTCAACTGAGGTAGCTATAATTTACTAAAATGCTATAATAGGTGTAATTATAACAGACTTGTCTCATATTCCAAGTCCCACTGAAAGTGCGTTTGTCCTTCAGGGGCCACCGTAATGGTTGCACAGTAATTACGAAACAAACACTGCTGTGAAATTGCGGCGTCCGTTTGAGGAATCTCACCCCGGCACTCCTCCCGCCTCCATGTGATTGGCCAGCGTGACGTCGTGCGACCACACGTCGTACTGCCACTTGCGGAGGCCGATCACACCGCAGAGGACGTTCCCGGAATGGACGCCGACGCGCATGTTGATGTCCACCCCAGTGGCGTCGCGGACCTTCCTGTGGACGGGGGGGACAGAGCAGAAACGGGCCTCTGTTTTCACCGGAGGGCGACATCCAAGGAGAGGACGAATCGTGTGTTCAAGTCCCCTTCATGTTGCAACCACAGACTTCAATGTATTTTGTTAGAACTTTAGTTTTGAACGTCTCTCAGGGCTCTGCTCAGTTCTGAAAAATCGAAGACGATATGGTCGGCCACCTAAACTGGCAGGATCCAATTAATTAGAGAAGCAACCTAGAGGATCATGGGAGTTCTGGAGTAGAACCTAAAAAATTCAACCCATTGGCTTTGTGTTCGAACGTGATCCAACCCAACATTTTATTTTAACAAAGATTTTCCTGCTTTCGGTTTTAGACCAATGCTTTAAGCTAGCAGTGTAACTTCTCCCATCTTTAGCTTTTGTTCAACGCCTCTCAGCTTGTTGTAACCGCAGGGTGAGTCAGGTGCAAATCACCTGGGATGTGATTGACAGGATCCAATCTCCGCCGCTGCTCAAGTGGAGTAAGCACTGATTGGCTACGGCGTAACAAGAGCGACTCGCTTACAAGGATTCGACCCGCGGCTTGTAAAAACTTCTCCAGAGAGTTTCAACCTTTTTCTGGCTGCCCTCCTCTTTTAGAGTCTGGCAAAAAGCCCCAGATTGTTCATCATAGCTTCCATGCCCTCCATCGTTGCGTTGTGATCTGTTTGTGTCACAAGTTTAGTTTATTTAAAGGGACAGTATGCGTAAGAATTAATTTAAGCTGCTTTTCACCTGTAGATCACATCTCGATGCTTTTCAGACTCAGGAAACGCCTTGCTATGACAACCCCATTGACTAAAGTTGATAATCAATTGCAATGGAGGAACCATTAAACTGAGTAGACTATATAGCTGAGTCGGGTCGAACTGAGCTGACTGTATAGCGGAAAGGGGATTATTTGTTGTGTGTTTAAACATCCAGCAAAAGTTACAATGGAATACAATCCACTTCACAATTATGCACTATTTTGGTCTGACTAATAAAGTCCAGATACATTACAGTGAAGTGTGTGGCTGCAACAAAAAAGTTCAGGGTGTGTGAACCCTTTTGCAAGGCTTTGAAAGTAGTTCTGATTAAAAACAAAACAAAAAAACACATCAGAGGCCAAAGTAGACCGCAGTTTGAGTCCACACCAAACAAACAGTTTTTTGTCCATAATCTAATTAAAATCAGTTGGACAATTAAAAAAAAAAAAAAAGGCAACAGTGAAATCCACAAACTGCTTTGTAATTGCGGGGAGTAATTGCCGACTGTGATTAAAGGTCAGCGCTGGTGAGCCAAAAACACATCTGTCCTTCAAAACAATACGCATCTCTGTGCATGAACGAGAGGCGGAGAGCAAGAAAACAGGAAACCACGATATGCACTCATCTGCTTAAATTTTTACTGTTGGTTCAGAGGCTGATCATGTTGAATTCACCCTGTGTTTAAACAGAGCTGTAATTTAATCTGGCATTCCTTCTGCTCAATCTGTTTAACAGGCGCGTTTGTTTGTTTGTTTGTGTTTGTGGAGGAGGAGGAGAAGAAGAAGAAGAAGAAGAAGAAGAGTGAAGAGCAGGAGAGTGAGGGGTGTTGGTGAGGTTGGTGGTGGTGGGGCAGGGGGTGGAATTGGTGTTTTACTTGATGGCCTCACACATATCCAGGCCCATCTTCACACAGTTCCTGGCGTGGTTCGGCAGCGACTCCGGAAGACCGGACACGCAGTAGTAGCAGTCGCCCAGGATCTTGATCCGCATGCACTCGTTTTCCTTAAAGAACGAGTCAAACAAGCCACACATGCATTGATTAGACGTCTTTATTAGTGGCTAACATTTCATCTTACTCCTCACTTCCACTCGGCGCTCGCACTCTCGCAGTCAAATCCACAAAGCCTAAAAAATCAGTCGCCCACACGCACAACACATTAGCTCTTATGCCACATGTGGGATGAGTAACAGCTCACCGTTGGAGCTTTTATTTTATTTATTTTTTTGTTTTATGTAACTGCAGCTTCAGGAGGAGATGGTAGCTGGACACAAAGCTCAGGAAGCCTGACTCAACTTATAGCTGAGCACCCATGAGACTGGCATTCAGTATGGGCATCCTGCACACACACACACACACACACACCCCCACACACCCACACACACACACCGGACTCGGAGAGCGGACGATAACAAGGCCCAAACGGCTTTTGGTCGGAAATAGAAATTGTCGCCTCGGCTGTTTTATGATTAGTTCAGTGCAGTCGGATAAGCTAATACATTCTGACTGGACCCGGCTGGTTCAGAGGCGACTCCGCATCTCGGATTGTGAAAAGCTGAGACCCCCCCCAGCCTGAAGAGGGTAAAACATGGATGTGGCGATTGAATAATGGATTAATAGAAACAAAAATCACTTGATTAAGCCTGAAACATCCATTATTTTAAAATGCCGATTCGGTGGATACTTCGGATCCAAAGTCATGGCTCGCTACGTTTTTCATATATTAAAATGAAAAACAAATTTTATTTCTTATTCGTTTTTTTCTTATTAGTTTCTTTTTTTACGTGAACAAAGAAAGTTAAAATAATCCAACAATAATTAAACTTTTTCAGCATGTTTTAGAATTACAAAAAGCAGCCGATACAGAACTGAGTGGACATCTGGTTACCAGCTGTACCTGAACGCACCATGGAAGAACAACTGTTGGGAAAACTGACTTCTGGTCTGCATGTCTGAGACTAGGAAAAACTTATGCAGCATTCGCATCTGGTTGACTGCAACAGGCAGCTGGATTTGGACTTTAGCCTGTTTTTCTCAGTACCAGTGATGCTTAAGCTTGTCATAGTTTGACATGAGAAATTTAGTAATTAAGAGCTACCTAATTTACATTACAAAGCACTTTTTCAATGTAGATGAAAATGAAACTTTAATCTTCCCTAATAGATGTCCCAAAGGTTTTTTTCTGACATGTGTGATCTGTCACACACCTCCAACTCATGCTCTTAAAACCTCAGTCTGCAATAAAAATCTGTTTCTTTATCAAATCCTCACACTTCAATCCCAGACAAGCACACAGAAAGTCTGATCTTAATATGCTACAATTACCTGACATGTAAATATTTTTTAGATGAAATGTGATTAGAAACTGATCACTCATTTGACTGGAAAACAGACATATAGGTGTGTGATATGAAGTTGTTTTACCTTAGCAATCTGGTCAAATTTGCCAAACAGCTCATTCAGCATGTGAACAAGTTCACCAGGGGAGCAGTCACTGGCCAGACGAGTGAAGCCCACAATGTCGGCGTAGAGTATGCTGCAGAAAGTAGAAACAAACAACACATAGCGATGTTATGAAAACCTGTTTTATGTGTTTTAGTTGCTTATTTTCAGAAATAGTCATTATTTGAATTGAATCTTAGGGGATAAAAGACAATAAACCCCAAAAACCAGCATGTTTACACTTTTTGGTGAGATTTGAATAAATATTCTCACTGAAAATAAATTACATGCTTGATTTGTAGTAGCATAACAAAGTAAAATGTTTCTTAAAAATGTTAAAATGTTTTTCTTCTAAATGTTAAAAATTTAGAAGAAATCTCAGCCATAAGGAATGAGACAAACCAAAGAGGGAGGGGAACACTTCAGCTAATGCCTCAACATCAACCGATGGTTCTAGTGACCGGGGCTGCGGTTGTTGTTTGTGAGCATAAAGTTTTTCTGACAGGAAAATGTCTCGTTTTCCTTTTTTTCCTTTTCATGTTTCCTCTGTTAGCACATAATATCTGCTGATATCCACGGTCACTTCATTAGATCAAATCAACATTTATGCAACGTTACGATTCATAAATAAATATTCCACTGCAAAAACACACAATATTGCAAAAATATTTTTTGGTCTCATTTGTAGCGCAAATATCTTTGCACACTTTAAATAAGGCAAAACTAACTTACAAGTAACTTTTTAGCAAGATATATTAGCTTTTGTTAAATCAGTAATTCCTTAATATTGACTGAAAAAAGTATTACTTTCATTGGCAGATTATTTCAGCTATAACAAAACTTTTTTCTGCTGAGACTTTTTCCAACAACATCAAGGAATTATTAACTTACAACAAGCTCTGTTGTCTATATTTCGCTGACAAGTTACTCATTAGTCAGTTTTGCTTTATTCAATTGAACTAAGATATTGTCATTAGAAACTAAACCAAAAATACTTGTCAAGGTGTTGTGTTTCTGCAGTGTGTGCACTAAGTTGGGTCTTTAATCGCTGTATGTTTGTACTGTATTGTGCTGCTGTGTGTTACTCTGAATCTTTTTCTGCTTCTCTTAGAAGACTGAAGGAAATGTGGGAACCAGTGAAGGTTTTATTGGCACCATTTCAGACCATTTTAGAGCAGCTCAGTCATCATCTGTAGCTTAAACCAGACGACACTCCATAAACCCAGCTTGTCGTCAAAAAAAAAGAAAATAAAAAAGCATCACAAAAGAAAAAGCACGTTAGGCAGCGTAGATCCCGGTAAAGCAACACAGACGTGTGTGCGTGTCCTTAAGTGTCTGTTCCTTGTTCTGAAATGAAATTGGCCTCCTCTCCCCGCTGGACCATAGGAGAATTTGTTATTAGTGGACGAATAATAGCGAGATCAACGCGAGGACACTTCGCTTTCACCCATAAACCCAGCTGAGGCTGGAGTTGGACAGAAATACAGCCTCTTGAGTAAAGCTCCGGGATGACGTAAAAAAAAAAAAAACAGCTGGTTTTCTGGGGACTGCTGCTCTCATCGTGAGCCAAGACCAGTGGCCTCTGTGCTGTGACGATAAACCTTCGCCGCACAGAGAGGGATGTCATTGAGAGGCGAGGACAAAAGCTCCTTTTCTGTTTAGAGTAAAACGGTAGAACGGGAGGGCTTAAATTTCAGCTGAACTTCACCATGGCGATGAAAAGAAGTGTGGTAAGAACACGAGAGGAGATGACCGGAAAGGGAAAGATAGGAGCGGAAACATGAGCGAGGAAATGGAGGCCAAAAAAAAAAAAAAACGTAGAAAAAGGCGAGAAATCCAAATTTAGCAGCAGGTAGAGAGGAGTCAGACAAAAGGTGGTGAGAAAAGAGCGGTGATGATGATGACGGGGCGGAGGGAGGACAGGATGGAGCGATCAAGCCCCCAAGATGAGGGCAGAGAATAATAACCTTTATTATGTGTGGAGGAAGCGGGTGGAGGAAGCGGGAGCTGTACCTGACGTTGGTGTGCCGCTGAACGTAGAGGTTGTGGAAGTTGTTGGTGCTCTCGGTGCGACCGAAGTTTGGCCCCTGCAGCCGCTGGATGATTTCGGCTTTCATCACTCTGGCTATGTGCGCGGGCAGCAAGGACAGCAGCAAGCGCTCCTGGACAGGCAGAGACGGGACCAAACCGATCCGGATCATTCTTTTTGAATGCGAACCATTACGTCAAACATTCAGCTCTCGCTTCTCTCAAAGAGAAATCCAGTACATTAAACTGGAATTGAGTGTGGAAGACCAAGAACTAGGCTTTTACAGGTCAACAATATAACTGATTACAATGCATACAAAAAAAATCATATTTTTACTGAGGTCCAAACAGATTGCATCAGAGTGTCTGAAGAGTTTTACTACACATGAAAAAATCTATTACACCAGCGACACAATCAAGAACTTCCCATGTAGGTGGATGTTGCGTGAGAGGAGCACATACATTGCTAAAGTTGTTTAATGTGTTTTCCAGGAACATAGAGCCATTTTGTAGCATAAACAAGTAATTGTGTCACCTTCAGTTGTTCTAAAAATGCTACATAGACCAAATATATGTAGTAGTAAAAGTAATTTTACTTCCAGATTTAATGCCTTGAAATTGGACCCCAGTGTCTTTAAACACTCCTACTCTTTCTACTGAGAAGAAGCTCGTATAACGAGTTCAGCTGATGTGCAGTTCCACCAGGTGTTTGCTAATTGCTGCTGGCTAGTCTGAAGGAGCTGAAAAGGGGAGGGCTGCTCTGTGAAAAGGAAGCTTTGAAACTGCAGCTCCAAGGAGGAGTTGCACCTTGAAGGCGGAGCTAGGTCCAACCAGGCATTTTGCACACCTGAGTGGTTACCATGGAGATTAAAGGATTTCTCAGAAGTTTATGGAATAATCGAAGTAACACTCCAGGTGTGTTTTTGATGGGAGAATAGCATTGTAACATGATGTGGAGCCTTGACATGATACTGCCCCTTTAATTGGAAAATGATACGTGGTTCTCATCTGAAACTGTAGTTTTAAAGAACTTTTGTTTAGTGAATTAGTGAATTATCCATTTCATGCTTGAGTGTTTTAGATTTTGAGCTTTATAGATAATAAAATGCATTATTTTATAGTTTAGAATAATTAAAAAAACCTGAACTATATCATCTGTGACAGAAAATAATCTTTTGAACTGAACCGTTATTAAAGCTTTGTAGCTAGAAATTAAACTAATCAAAGCAGCGGAAAAGTTAACAGTTGACCTCATTATTGACATTTTGTAGATAAAAACTATTCACAAACACAAAATCTTTTTCACTTTAAAGGTTCTCCAACCAAAAAGTCAAATGACTGCAATGGGTTTTTTTAATGATTTCAGCACAAAAATCCACCACAGACAGACTCAGTTGATACATCATTTCTGTTTCTCACTTCAGTTTCTAATTATTTAACCTCCTAAATATAACTCCATCATTAATTCTCTCTAACCATGGCTTATTGGGGTTAATTTATCAGGAAGAACTGGAGGCCGACGTCAGAAGAGCAATGACTATTTTACCCCGCTCACTGATTTTTTCATTATCTGCCGGTAATGAGGGTGAAAACCAAGAGAAACATATTTTTTTCCAGTTTAAATATTAATTCTTACTTCAATTAAATGCATCTTCAACCCTGCCCAGGGGAAAAAGCAGGGACAAAGCGACGTGTAGTTCACTGTTGCGGTGAACTAAACGCTCCTTCAGTATTTCTGCTGTTCTTCTGTGATTAACTTTTTATGCCAGAGTCCTCATCTGCACCCTCGAAATTCATATTTCAAGCAAAACACAATTTTCTCCAGTCACTGGCTATTCCAGTTTTTAACCACATCACTCTCCGCTGCAGGTCTGACCATTTGTTTCTTTTCTTCTTTTTTTTTTTTCCATCTCCTCAGAATTTGTAAGACTGTTTAATGCCTTCGGTGCGTTTGCTATGCGTGGAATGAGTCACAGATCAAGTTTTGTGAGGCTTAACAATGAAGCAGAAGTGAAATCCAGGTGGCAGAGCCGTGTTTCTTCGCACAGTTGCCTCACAGCGGCACCGTTCTCGGCTCATGTTCCGATGTGTGGTTTGCATGTTCCCGTTGCCCGCGTGGGTTTTCTCCAGGTACTCCTTCTTTCCACTCACACTCTCAAAATTCTTATCGCCCCAGAATCATGAATATGCAAACAGGTTGCCAGCGACTCACTGGAGGTGAAGTCACATTGATGAACGGATAAATACTTTTCTTAAAGCGCTGCAGATTGTCCACGCAATCTAACATAGACCTGCTTTAATGTAGGTCCCGTATAATAATAGTAATAATAAAAGAATATTTTATTGATTGATTTTTTTATTGTATTGATAGGAGAAACTTTTGTAAAATTCCTATTTCGAAGGTTACACAAAATTTGATCAACCAAGTTTTCAAATCTTTGGTGTTGGTCAATAACAATGTGTCGTCTTCAACTAAATATGAAATGTTGTCAAATCAAAATTGTTGACGTCGTTATTAAATTTTTTAGCTCTTTTTTATATTGCTGTGGTTTTTCATACATTCCACCGAGCTCATATGAGACCTAGATACACGTTTATGTTCCTAATCAACTTTTAAAAATCCATCCCTAAACAACCTTCCTACCGAAACCCAATCTTTACTCATTTCGATTACTTTTATATTCACCAGATTATTTCATTTTTTTGAGCACTTCTTCTTAGCCATTTTACAAACCGTACTTTCTGTAATGACCTTGATAAAATCTACTAACAACAACAATTCAAATTTAGAGTCATCTTCAACTTTAGCCACTACTTTTCATGACATTCCCAAAATGAATGAGAAAGTTTAGGTCTCAACACACAAGCTTGTGGAACGCCACATTGAATGGACAATAAATACTGGTCTATGAAATCTAGAGCTTTGTAAAATGTCTAAATCGACATATAGTTTGCTGCTTTTTTTCAGGAGCTTCTTACATAAATTTTTGTGGCGTCAGTGGACCATCGACTATTCCACATTTATTGGTGTTTTCTCCGTCACTATCCTAAGAATCGCAACACTTTGTTTTCCACTTCAGCGTATTTTGTTACAACTGCAGTTATAACGAGGGATTTAGCCACGCTAGGCCAGAAGATTTTCATTTACACTTCAGCCTTTCCCTTCACAATCACATCCGCCTTTTTAAGAGGGGGATATGAAAATAAAGTATATTCACCAATTATTCTAGCAGCTTGTCAGGCAGAGCAAAGCTGTGTGAGTATGGAGTCAGGCAGGGTGACTGATTGGAAAACGGGATAAAGAAGAAAAGAAAGAAAGACAGCTGAAGTTTAAAGAAATATCAAATTCTGATTTTTTGAAAGAAAAATATTTAGATAATTAGAAACACCTTTTGTGACACAAAACTGAATCCAGCAGTTAGACTTTCGGCATCGAAATAAGCGGCACGTGTTCCTTATTGTTTTGGTGTTTCTAAAAATAACACAACAGTTACTGTATTGTACAGCAGATTCCAACATAAGAGCATATGAAACACTGTTATAGAAGTTTCAATTTTTCTCCAGACGCATCAGATGGAGGGGTTGTTTGAGCTCAATTTTGCCGAGCGCGAGAGCATATGTGCGCCACCGCGCGCGCACGCTGCTGACCCAGGAGCTGCCTGCGACGCGCACACGCGCAAATCGCACGCAGTTATATGACTCACAACTGCAGCTCACAGTGGAAGAGGGTCATTACATTGTTCACACACCACGGGCTCATTTCCTAAAACACAGCAGCAAATTAAGTCTGGAGAGGGACTCGGTTTGAGGGGATGCACTAAAAATAGAAAGGTGCACCATCCTCTCTTATTTACTTATTCAGCACCAAAGCAGTTTGTACGCGGCGCGCAGCAGGAGGGGGTATGGCAGCCTGAAGAGGTGTCGTGTTATTAATTGTGTGTTTGACTAATGAACTAATAAGATCCGTGGTCAGCTGTTGAATGAGATTCGGCTCGGTGAAGTCATGAACCGGCATTTGCATGAATCTGCGCTAATTTGAACATGCACACACTTCTTCCCACACGCAAACTATTTCAGAGAAACATATGCCAAGGAAAAAAAGTTAATGATTTGCATCTTAGTGTGAGAGAAAGCCAACACAAATATGCTATAATTGTAGGCATGTATTGCATTTGCTGGTGAAATAGAGAACAAAATAGCAGCAAGTAGCTGGCATGTTTAGTTTGATGCTGCTAATATGATGCTGTCCTGAATTGATATAGGAAAATTGCTTATTTTGTCAATTGTAAGGGTTAGACAAAAAGAATAAAAAAGGTCATCATAGTGAACCACCTCTGAGCAGACTATCAATTATTTGTGTAATATTATATGTCACTTCCCTGGTTGGGAAGAATGCCTAATGTCACGACAAAGACGTTAATGTCAAGCAAATGTCACAGCAAAATGCCACTTAAGACATGGCTGACCTACCAACTTCCCTTCTCTGACAAAACTTTGAAGTAGTGTGAATTGGGAAGTAACCACAATGCGATTAAATTTTAATTTGGCTCTTTATAGGGTAAGGCAGATAGGAAACAATGAGAAAAGAAACCCTGTAGAGTTATCTGCTTTGGATATGGGGAGGATTGTAGAGTTGTGCTTTGTGCTTTGCCAGTTACTGTGAAAACTATTAGCTGTGAAATAAGATGGTTCTCGATTTACAATTAGACTTAGCTCATCTTATTTAGCTAGCCAGCTAACAGCTAATATACCAAGACTATTGTCATCTTGTGTTTGTCTCAGAACTTGGGTGTAGTAACTATGATACAGCTTATTGAGCCAGCTTTCTAGCTGCATATGATAAAACAAGTGGGATTTGCTAACTGTTGTGATTATGAAAGGTGATAATTTACCTACAAATGTTTGAGTTCAAACACAAGCAAGAGGAAAAACATGCTTAGTAATAATTCCTACTGGTTTCATAAAAGAAACTATCAGCTACGCTAAAACAGTTTACACTTAAATTTTGTGTTTTGAATGCTAGACGGCCATTTTGGGAATGGGACTCGGGTCTGAACTCAGAACGATGAGTTCAGGTGTTCCTGTTGCATTTTCACCTGGGAACCTGGAAAATCTGACTTCCACAAATACAGTTCAGTATTATACCCACTGCAGTGTTTTTCTGCTGAATAAAATCTGTCCTGTCAGTGACTTTCTGACTTAATATTGTCTCAAATTTAAGCTCAAATTTCACAATGTGTGCAGTTTCTGTTGTATGGTGAACATTTTTCAGAGAGGTTTTCTGAGGCCATTAAGTCCGTGCATTTCCACTGCATTAATCCGGTAAAAACAAATTAAAAAAAACAAACAGAAATTAACTCTAGTATATGTAAAACTATATCTAAACATTTAATAAAAAGCTTAGAGTTCTGCCATATTTAGTCGCTACAGCAAATAATAAGCATTTGCACCAGTTTTAAAACCTTCTTCCACATCAATCCATTCTTTGAAACTCTAGATTTTGGACTTTGTACCTGTTGATGCTTCTCAAACTCCAGTTTGATGGGTGACTTGATGCAGTTGCAGGTGTCCTGGTAGGTCTGCCTGAGCGCCAGGTCCATGAGGTGCTTGTGATACGCTCCGGCCAGGTTTCCACAGGTGAAGATGATCACATTGGCCAGGATCTGACACACACACACACACACACACACACACATAAGCTGCATATACATCAACTCAGCAGCCATAAAAGATTGTCAGCACACGATCCGCGTTGCGTTTATGTCCGCGCCTGAAATTTTCCCGTTTTCTGTCGTCCACTTAGGGTGTATTATTACCTCATAAAAGCAGGAGAGCACACACTTTTGTGTTAGCTCTTCGTCATTATCCAAACCTCAAGCCTTTTAAAAAGAGGATCCACGGATCAATAGATTATCCTTGTTGCTGTGTCCAAGGGTAATGAACGTTTCTGAGTGTGTTTTATGGCTGATGCAGACGTTCAGTGTCTACGAAACTGAGAAGAGCCACCGTGATTAGAGTGCTATCAGTGTGTTTACCGTGAGGCTTGACTGCAGAGCGTCTAAGCGTGTGTGAGTGGGTACCAGCTTCAGAGACGCCTGTGCTGCACAATCACATGCACCCTTAAGATTTGCCGTTTTTATTCAGGCTTAGAGATGTTATTGTTCTCGGAGATTATTTTACGTCTGAATTTGCTGCGTCGTGATGGGTCAGCTACTTCATAAGCTAGACTTTGTCTAAAATATTCTGCCATCGTTTGTAGTTATGTTTAGAGAAGGTAATGGAGCGGCTGCACAATCATCCAGGTGTACAAAAGACCCAAGTGGCGAGCTCACGACACAGTCACCTCACGTCTGCAGGTGAGGCAGAAAGTTCTTTAAAAAGTCCATTTCCTTCGCACGGTTGACCTGCGCGCTCGAAGGCTCGAGAACGGACGAGTTTTCGGTCTTACCTGCCACACCAGAGGTTCCAGTTCTGTAGCGGTGGAGGTCAGGCAGACGCCGAGGGTGACGGTGTGTGAAAGGCAGGTGATACCGCTGGCGATGACGGCCCATTTCATGGAGAAGGGCAGCATGGTGTAGACCACAAACACAATGAACAGAAAGAACGACACCTGCAGGCGGAAAGTGACAGAAAGTGTAAGAAAACCAGGTGAAAATGAGGCGTTTTGGAGATTAGGTGCTAACTTTCAGCTGACGCTTTAAATATTTTTATACTCTGAGGTAGGCCCGTCGCAATAAATCAATTTGTCGCGTGGTGAATTTAAACGAGCTCAGCAATTTCCATTTGCATGATTTATTGTTTTTCTCTTTTCTTTCTTTTTTTCTACCAAAATCTGGATGACAAAAGTTTTCTGTCCGGTACTTTGGTCTCAACTCGCCCCCTTTTCTTGAAGAACAAAACTTCATAATTCATTTTTCTTGCTGCTTCTGTTGTTTTGTTTATTTATTTTGGATATTTAAAATGTCTTCCAGTTCCAGTGTTAAATGTTCATTCAAATTTAAAATGACAGATTTTTGACTATGTGTTCTTGCATCATTATGCAGTTAAATTACTTGAAATTGGTCTCAAAAACAATATTAACATTTATCAGAATAACTTCTGGGGCAATTTATCGTCCAGTAAAATCTCTTATTTTGACAGGCCTGGCCAGAGGTACATTTTACTGCCAATTACATTTCTGTGAGGTAATCAGATGGACGTCCTGGATGTTTTTGTTAAGACGACAACTGTAACTTTAATGACTGCATGAATTCTCATCAACAA
Source organism: Brachyrhaphis roseni (assembly GCA_903066815.1). Classification (NCBI taxonomy): domain Eukaryota; kingdom Metazoa; phylum Chordata; class Actinopteri; order Cyprinodontiformes; family Poeciliidae; genus Brachyrhaphis; species Brachyrhaphis roseni. Next base: position 28,009 of record CAEFZY010022746.1, on the reverse strand, counting down.
AAAAACTTAAAAAGAAAAAAATGATCTTTTCTGACCCTGGAAATAAGATTTAGATTAATCTGCCTCTTAGGTCAATGAATAATATTTTGACGTAATCGATACTAGAACCGTTCCGGACGTAAAGGTCAGTGCTTTAAGTTTGCATTTATGTTCTTACAGTATTTAGAAGGAAAAAAACAATTCCTGTGTTGTCCTGTTGTGTTGACAGATTTCAGGTACCATCCATCCATCAGTTGTATAAACCCATTTATCCTTGCAGGGTCGCAGCGGGGGTCGGTGCCCATCTCCAGCTGTCATTCAGTGCTACACCCTTGACGGGTCGCCAGTCCATCACAGGGCAACACAGACACACACACCCCAACACACACACTCACCACAGGGCAATCTAGAGAGACCAATTAACCCAACAGTCATGTTTCTGGACTGCTAGACGAAGCTGGAGTACCTGGAGAAAACTCATGCATGCATAGAAACAATCCAGGCCAGCACCTTCTTGCTGCAAGGTAACAGTGAAACCGACTGCACCGTTTTGGGTAAGACTCAATAGAAACAAGAAATAGTGACTGATAAGATCCAAATGACCAGGAGAGCCTTGTTACTGAATAAAAGTTGCCGTAAACAACTCTAGTAGCTAATGTTAGCCTTTTTTCCTACTAAACTAAATGATTTTTTGTTTTGTTTTTTTAAATGTGCCTGGACTGCATTTGTTCAAAATCAACAATGCTTGGAACAGTGGTGTCCGAATGTTTGCCAAGTGACTCCAAAATTGTGAAATTCCAAGCACTTTAGGGCCCCAAAGGTTCAGCTTTTACATACAAATTCAAAACCACATTTTGCTATAATTTCTTATTCTCTCTACAAAACCAAACATTGGAAATTTTAGTAAAAGAAAACAAGAAATAGTCAGATAAAAAAACAAAAAAACAAACAAAAACATCCATAACACGTTCTAGATCTGAAATTGTTAATATATGAATATATGTGTTAAAACACAAAAAAGGAGCAATTAAATGCTTTTTGACCAGCATATGAACAGCAAGATACGGACTGGAAAATTCTAGACTCAGATTAGTGACATATTTTCTCTTTCCGTGACAAAAAGCAAAAAGATGCATTGCTAAAAAGCCATTCTGTTCTCCTGGACCCAGTATCGTGTGCCATCTCCTCATGAGAGCTCCATGTGCCACGACTCCTCTAAAAGACGGGAAAGCGAACTAAAACACAACCAATCCCAAATCTGACTCACAGGATGAAACACCAAAAAGGTTTTATGCGCTGATGAAACAGAAGGGACCGCAGATCGATGCTGCTGGAGAGGAGGATGACTGCTCTCAACGATCCGCAGGCTGTAAAAAAAAACTTCTTTTCTTTTCCTAGATGTGCTGCAGTTTTCTCCCAGCACTGTTAGAGGAGGGGGAATCATGACTCTAAATGAGAGGGCTGTGCACAAATTGCAAGTGATACTAGTAATTACAACACCAGTCCCACAATGGAGTTTAAAAAACACAAGCAAATGAATGCCAGCAAACATTCAGATTATGCATATTGCTCTGATGTTTGTCTAAATACAGAGCACAGCTGTGTGGGCAGAAATCGCTTCCACAGAAATAGATTGAGACCAAAATGTCAAACCTGATACAACTTAGTTGAGCTGCGTGGGAGCTTACATAGCTATTTAACACCTAAAATACAAGTAAAAAAAAAAATAAAAAATTGACTAAATTTATCTCATGTTTCTCTTTGTAAATGTAAACGAGATATGATAAGTGTGTCGTTCTTTTTCCTTGTTTAACCTCCTGCACCGTCCACTTCCACTTCCGCCGGCGGTCTGTCCTGCCCTTCCTGTTATGGTGGCGACCGGCGCGTTTCAGGTCGAAGCTACAGCAGACACGCAAGGTGAACTATGACCTTCCTGTCATTCGGGTTCAGCTAGTCGGCGGCGGGCACACAGGATTCGACTCAACGTGACGCCTAAAATAAACCGACATCGTCTTACAGGTCACCAGCATTTTAAATTAAAAGAAAGTCCTAGAAACGCGCTCCGTCCCGAGTTTGACTCCTGCTCTCGGTTCATTTGCTCCTTCCCGTCAGACTACTTTCAAATAAAGGCCACCAGCGCCGAAAAAAAAAAAAGTCTTAAAAAACCAAAATGTGTTGTCAACATTTGGGTTTTAGCAATTGTTTGGCTGACCTAGTTCTTTCTAAAAGAAGATCTGAACAGTAAGAACACACAGAAAGCGAAAGAGAGAGAGATGTTTTGTGTGGGCTCAGACCTTCTGTTGCTAGGGGAACCAACTACAGGAAGGATGCTGACATCTCGGCGAATGCTGTGCTTTCAAACTCGTTTGTGTTTTTGAGATAACCTTCAAATCCTAATCCTGGAAAGGCGCCTCTCTTTAAAACTATAACAACCCTGGGATCATCCGGCGTGTGCGACATCCGGTCCGATTGAGCGGTCGCGTGGAATTGGGAGCGGCGGTCCAATTTCACTTGTATCACCTGCCTCCGTCTACCACACACACACCCCTTCTCTCCCTCACACTCACACACAGGCAGCAAGACACACACTCCATCTCCCTCACACTCCAACCTGAATCCTAATACACCTTCAAACGCGTTGTGATGGGAGCTGCAGACACCATCTCTCTCCTGCTTCCTCCATTACTTTTTTTTTTCTCCTCCTCTCCGTCTCTATCTGAGCGCCTCTCTGGGCTCCAGACGGAAGAAGCAGACACATAGATATGTATGCCTGAATACCTACATAAAAAATAAAACAGAAAACGTCTGTCTCTGCTCGCTTTAGATGTTTATGAGGCAGTAGCAGCTCCAACCGGTTCTTTTTTTTTTTTTTAAGAAGCAAAAAACACTTTTGTTTCCAAGTCTGCACAGGAAAATGTGTTTGTGTTTTGTTGGAGGGCACCAGGTGTGAAAGTGTTGTTCAATCTGCCCTCAAAATCAAAGCAGGGCCTGACAAACGGCTTATTGCAGACATACCTGAGCTGTGTATATGAAAGTTAGTTTTTTAATATTTTTCTTATGCATTTGTCCACATTAGGTCAGAGGGGTCAGGACAGACTGGCTGCAGACACCGGCGGATGTCGTCCATGCCTTTTCTTTCTGTTCCTCTGTTTTCTCTCTCTCTCTCTCTGTTATTAGCTCTGTGTGCTCCATCACACACGCTGTTCTCTGAGTAATCACAATCAATTCACCCCACTGAGAGCGGGATGTATTTCTACCGCGCTCCTTTCACCAGACTGCTGCTCTCCTGTGTGGCTTTTGCTTTGGTCGGTTTTCCGTTCCCTTTATCTCCCCCGCGCCTCTCCGATTGTTCTTTAACGAAAGCCTCAGAACAAGTGAAAAATTAAGTTGAAAAAATGTGACTCCCTGTCAATTTTATTCCAATTAAGAATTTGTGACAAGAAGAAAAACAACCTTTTTGTAGTCATTTATTGCACCAACCTCATCTTATATGCTATTTCAGCCCAATATAATGGAAAACATAATAGTGAGGTGAAAATAAAATATTAAACTGATTATGCTGAAGAGAAGCTACGACCTGGAAGAAAACCTGGTAGAGATTTACAGATCTGGTTCTTATTATACTTCATAATAGCTACATAATAAGCTGTAGCTATCATGTAGCTTCATGTTAGCTCCATCATAAACTGAAGATAACATGTAGCTTAATGTTAGCTATAGCTTAATAATAAACTGTAGCTAACATGCAGCTTCATGTTAGCTCCATCATAAACTGAAGATAACATGTAGCTTTTAGATAAGATAAGCTGTAGATTTAGATAAGATAAGCTGTAGATTTATGTAGCTAAATGTTAGCTGTAGCTTAACAATAAGCTGTAGCTAACATGAACTGTAGTCTCTCCAAGACGATTCTGGAGGATACTTTAGGAGGCAAATATCAAAATAAAAGCACTTCCTGCTTTTTTTTCCAGGTGTTTAACACACATTAATTCACTTACCACTCTGTTTATTTGGCAGTAATTTATACCTTAAATTTCACATTTATCTAGATTTGAGAAAAATACTTTAACTGTGAATTTAAAAATTGTTTTGAAATGTTAAAAATTCTCCAGCTCAGAGAAGAAAACAAGCAAAACTCTATTTAGAAGAAGAAGACAATTTGAAAACAGGGATAAATAGGTATTAACTTAGTCATTACAAAGACACAAGTTAGTTAGATTGGTTGAGAAATTCAATTTGAAAAGGTTTAAATCTATTTTACGTGTCTTGGCGCATGAATGCCTATTTATATTTCTGGTCCATAAATAACAACAAGCAGACTTTAGCAGCTTTTACCTGCTAAGTTGAATGTTAAATGTTAAGGTTAACACATAATTGTTTCTGAATATTAACAGACCTGATGATAATTGCAACATTTTCACATGGTAATTTTACGTCTCAGCATGAGCAGCACGTCTGGGTTCCTGACCTACAGCGGAGCGGGGTCAGAGCTGCACTAAGGTCACCAGTTTAATGAGAAAATCTTGATTTCTGCCATTAGAGACTGGAGATCTGACTTGGTCTTGACTTTTAATAACTTGGTATTGGATTTAAAAAAAAAAAAACAATCTCTGACTGTACACTGCATTTTCAGTAATTATATCTTTAGGGATGCTACAATTTTTGGCACAATAGAAAATGTTTTTGATTAATTTTAAACTTGGAAAATCTCAAAAGAAGCTCATAATTTTTTAAAATAGACCTGAACAAGAAAATATATATATAAAAAAAGAGTAAAATAATATAATAATAAAATAATCAAATGGGTAACTTCACATTGACTTATTTTACTGTTTGACAGCTCATGTAGTAACGGATAACTCTTAATGCTCCGTCAGAGTTTAGCTGTGAAACACGGTGGCGGCCGTATCATGGTTTGAATTAAATGGATGAATTCTAATAGAAATATCCTGAAGATGCAAACCAGAACACATTTTAAATTTTTTTTAACTATTATTTATAAGACGTGAGACATGCAAGCATTTTAGAAAACCCACCAACATCCTGAAGCCTCTACTGTTCTGTAGAGACAGATATGAATTAAAAAATGTGCCCAAGCTGATCACCAGGACCGATAAATGGTTCCTGGAAACATTTAGCTGCTGCATCAGGAGGTCAAAGGGTCGCCGACGTGCTTTCACCACTCAGATATTCGATTAGAGTTTATTTTTTCCACCCGTAAATAAATAAAGCAGCAGCTTTCATCTCCCCGTCTATATATAGAAATATGAGAGCGGTAGAAAAACTTTCAGGGGTGTATAAATGTGTAAGTAGGAGAGTCATAGGAGCAGAATAGAGTGATTAATAATGCAGAATGATTTTGCTCTCACAGGTGGCGGATGAAAAAAAATACCTCCATCCATGGAGGAGGAGCAGAGTTGACAAAGTAAAAAAAAAAGAAAGAAAAGTGGAGTGAGGAAATTTGGGCATGTTGGGGGTGATTTACAAGGAGAAACGGAGGCAGACGGAGAAGCTTGCGGCTTTGAAAATGGGGTTTGATGAATTGTGGGAGACAGGGAGCCAGATGAGGACAAAACAGGATTCTGGAGAGCGAGGAGAGTAACGGAGTCTGGCAGCGAAAACGAATGTGTCTGTCAGTTGATCTACTCACCTCCAGCTCTCATCAGGCCTCATTAACACACTGAATTAATTCTGTGCCGAGACGAGCACGGCCGCAAACACACACACACACACACCCCTGCATGCAGCCGGCATGAATATGCAACAGCGCGCAGGAAAGCGGGGAATGGATGTGCAAAAGAAAAATTAGACGGATTACACACTAAAGAATTGCTATAGTTGAAAAATGATCATTTGCTGCATGTTTATTAACTGTTAGTTTCAAGGATGAATACATTTCGAAGTCCATAGATTTAGTTCCTCAGGGTTCACTGTTAGGATTGTTCCGTTCTTTGCTGCAGCCGGGTTGAGTTTGACTCCCACACTGGAGGGATTTGTCTAGATTTTCTTTTTTTTCTCTCCATTCTCCTGTCTGACACTTAAAAAAGTGGCGGAAAAAAATCGCAGTTTATTTTATACCTAAATCAGGGTGAACCAATAAATAAGCCCCGATTTTCTTGATTCTGGGTGACGGGTGATGCTTAAATGTGAAAACTGAACAATAGTCACAATCTGTTGCTAAAGTAGCAACTTTGTCACTATATTGAACAACTTTTAAGTAAAAAAAAAAATATTAAAAAATCAGTATTGTCCAAAATCGGAATTGGCCAGGAAAATGATCGGTGATCGGCCAGAAAACTGCAACCGGTTCACCCGTATCATTGAGTTTAATTGACCAAGCAATTCAGCTTCATGAAAGTTTAAAGGAACGCCGTTTGCTTGGACTTTTTTTGGCTACTTCCTTGAATCGCCATTTTGATGTTTAACTATGGCGCTTGACAATTTTTGACTTTGAGTTCTATAACTCTGTATTTGTATTTTTGTGTGCGTGTTTTTATGATGTAAAATAGTTTGAGATGCCTTGTTGCTGAAATGTGCTAGAAAAACTTGATCAATCGATTGAATTTACTTGCTTTTTTTCAGTCTGCCACAATAATTGTGAACTGGGATGAAAATAATAACTAGTTTCTGACATCTTTTTTTTTTGCATACAGAAATATAGAACGATGCAATTTAGCGCAATTCAGTCAAACTGGATGGCGAGTTCCTGTGAACGTCTGAACGGCAATTTTCAAGTGTGAATTAATAGTCGCCCTCTCAAAACAGAATCTTCCACCTGAGTTGTGAATCTTTGCAGCTCCTCCAGAGGAAGGAGCTGCAAATGCGTACTTTTCTTGCCCAACCTGTCGGTTTAAATCTCTCGGTAGGTTTTCAGTTGTGCTTTGATTTTGCTTATTGTTATTAAGCTTGTTTCTGTCTGTCAGCTATTTCTTATGTAAATGTTTCTATTAGTTTCAATAGAACCATGTGTACCGTGTTCTGTCTTGTGAAATGCACAGTGAGGTGTTTGGTTTTTCGCTAGTTTAGCTTTTGTGCTAACTCCTCTGCCTTTGCACTCCCATTAATTGTGCTAATGTTGATTAATGTGCACTGTCCTAATCAAATAAACTAAATCAAATGTGCTGGATTTACTCTATGAAACTTTTAGTGCCTACAATGTTGTTGAGTAGCCAAACTCTCCATCCAACTTATATTAAACTTTACGGTTGAAACGTGACAAAACTGTACATTTTGTAGAAATAAAGTCCAAATTACCGTCAACAAAATGTTTCAGATGAACTTTCCCTTCATCAATACAGCTCCAGCTGCCTGACCATGATTATCATGGTCGTTAGCGTCATCACTAACACCGTGCGTCATCAGGCTTTAGAGAATGGAAAACCTGACAGGTGAGACACTTATCATAACAGAAGCACGGGTCAAGTTAATAACATTTTGCAGTAATAAGGAAGAAGTCAAAAGAAATCTCATTTTTAAAAGAAAAAGGAGAGAAAAGGAATCCTTTTCTTTTCAGTCCGGCGAGACAAACGACTCTGTTGACTGCGCCGGCTTACAGGGAGAGTTAATGAAGGTGATTTATTGCTAACAACAGTTTTCCTCATCAGCGCTTATCCCGCTCCGACGCGTCAACATGTCTGCTGTGGCGAAGGTCAACGACAGGACACGAACGGAGCGGAGCGGGATGAACTCGGAGGGTGCTGGGGCCTGAGCCTTTCAGCTCATTTTCAGGAAACGGTAGAGTAAACCTTTGGGGAAATGACTTTTTAACTTATGCAAAAGCGGTCAGCTGAAGAAACCCTCCACACCATGAGGAATCCAATTTACCAAGTGCAGGCAAAATTCACACTGAGAACGAGTTTCTGTGGGTCTTTTAGAGCCAGAATGTTGTCTTAAATCTAAAGAAAGTAAAATTAGAGTGTTTGGTGTCAGTTTCACTGCAACTCAAGGTGAAAGTCAGTAAGAAAAGAAACGTATTCCATTTTTGGAGGGAGTTTTCTTTGCAAAAAGAGTCGTACATCAACGGTTCTTCACAAAATGTAATATGCTGTTACGTTGTAAGTACTTCTGAAAATAAAGTAGCTTAATGGAAACACAGCAACTTTAGATAAAAGGTTTTTGTGTGAGGAAGAGGTGGTTTTTCGGCCATATTGATACAGATGTATTGCGTGAAACTGCAATGGAAACACTTGATCAACAGCCAGATGTTGCTACTGGTGGAAACGGCAAACAAGAGGTCGGCAGGAAGTGGTAGGAGGGTGATGTTTTGTTTTGGGGTTTTTTCGGACAACGTGCAGCCGGCTCCAGCAGATTGTGTTTTTGTTTTTTTTTTACATTAGCAGAATACAGACAAATAATTTGCACACATTTGTAGCAGAGACGCAGCTAGTAACAGCTAACTGAACGTGGTTACAGGCTAATTAAATCATAATGATTTGAATTAGATGTTGGACAAAAACAGTAAAAGTTCTGCTAGATCAACTAGTAACTTTAGTTGGTCTGTCAAGTTAAATCTCAATTAAATACACTGCATTTTATTGCTGTAATGTGACATAAATATGTTTTGAAAGACACATAGAGCAGATGAAGTCCCAAACTTTACTTAAATAGAAACTTTTTCAACTAATTGGAACATCAAACTGAGCTCAATGCACTGTCTGACAACTACAATCAATTGTGCGATTGAACCGAAACAACTTTTGGGAAGTGCCTGGAGACTACGATGGTTGTGTTTTGGTGCTACATAAATAAAGTGAAACTGAGCCAGATGTAATGTACCTGGTCCCAGGGACTGAGCCTGCCGCCGGAGAACATGAACAGGTAACCCATGGTGACCAGGCAGGCCCACGTCAGCAGAGAGAAGAGGCGCAGCATCCGCTTGAAGACGGATTCGATGCAGACGAGGATGAAGATGGACAGGAAGAGGAAGAGGGCGGCGGACACGGCGATCAGGAACGTCAGGTGATCCTCTGTGTTCTGGAAAAAGAAACAAAGAAGAAGAAACAAAACGATGACGTCACACAGGTTTACGTACAGCGCCTCACACAATTTCCAAGGGTAAAATAAAAAAAAATGCATTGAATGCTTCTTTCTGCCGAACGTCTGAAATTGCTCTTTGTGTTTTTCATTGAGAACGTGCCATGCTCGACAGAATAAAATGACCACAGAGTCCAAACACAAAACAGAAGAACAGACGGCGTCCAGATCGCCAGGCAGACACCGAGAATGTGCTACGGCATCACTTCCACACTCGCGCCGTTGGAGTCAGCGTTTAGAGGCTGTCAACACACACACACACACACACCCCAACACACACACTTGCTCTTCACGGTGAACCAGACATCTCTACTCCATGAGCTCAGCACAGCTCGCTTTGTCTGTACGGCTCTCTTCTCATATCGCAGCATATAAACAAAAATATCAGTGAAAACCTCTTCGCTGCTTGTTAACCATAAGTTGGAAGTAACTCTTAGCTTCTAACTGTGAGGAATTATGTTTTGAATTTCTCAGTTTGTCTAAGAAGTCGGAGCTCGGGATTGGGAATGACGTCACAGTGCAAGTTGTGACTTTGACTTGTTAGCTGTGCTTCCATCCAGCTGTCATGAGAGTGTTGAGTGAATTTTTAAATTGTCAAAAAAAGAAGGACAGAAAATGCGAATTAGGTTTGTTTCCATCTACTGATTTTAAGCAAAACGTAATTTCGTCAGACGTTGACGCTCACTCAGCTGTAATAAACAGGAAGTAGAGGCTGCAGACAGTCCTTCCCTCCGAACTGAAGGTATGGACTTTCACATTTTTCAGAGTTTTCTGCCTCCACCCACCAGTGGACAGAAGCAAGTGTGTTTCCATCTCTCCTTTATGCTAGTGCATTAACTCGTTTTTAGAAAAGCCCCCCAAAAACAAAACTCCAAAATGAAGTTGTTGAAGAACTTTCTATTTGACTTTAAGGAATCCCAACCTCAGCTGTGGATCTCTGGAGTAATACGTAATACACCACATGAGAAGGCTTTTTTCTGTGTCGTGCCTCTGGTAAGGCACAGACCCGCTAGCCGGTGGGAGAGTTTGCTACATCAGAACTTCTTCGTGTTTCCTCCTCTTCAGCACATTGACTCTTTTTCAGAAAATTCAGAAACCACTTCCAGTAAGCATAAAGTCATTTCGACTTTTGCTGTTTCCATCAACCTTTTCTAATGTGATACTTCCAAATATGCATAAAAAAGTGGTGATGGAAACACGTTTTTTTTGTCTTTTAAGTCCTTAACAGACGGGAGGCGATGTTGCTCGTTCATTTCCTGTGGAACTTGTGAAACGAGGCGACAGCCGCTTATAAAGGCGACCGGCAAAATTTGCGATTGTGACATTTCAAGCTCGTACACGCAGACGCGCGACACGAGAGAGTTGAAAAAATGTTTGAATTGTTGTCCCTGTTGTCACAATCTTGTCCTGTCTGTTGGGTTTCACACCGGGCAGCGAAGACTTTGGTCTGTTGCTGTCGTTTGTCGTCCAGCCCATTAGCTTTGGTAAAAACTTGATGGCAAGTTAATTGTTGGCTTGGGTTTGGTTTCCAATCTCATCACGTGAAAACCTGCGTTTTGTTTGCAATCAGGTTATCATTGTCTGATGCGAAAATGTGTTTGATCATCTGAAAGATTTCAGTGTGACAAAAAACACAAGAACAGAACAAATCGCCTTGTGCTGCCAATGAGTGTTGCCATTTTTTTCACTCAGCTCCACAGTTTTCAATTGGTACTAGAAATCCAGCGGCGGCTGCAAACAGTTTCTAAATAAACCCTCCAGCTGTCTCCTTTATGATTCGGAAACCACAAACGGCTAATAATAAAGCAGACTTCCAGGTACCAAAAAAGTTCTCCCTTGGTTGTTTTTTTTTTTTAGCCCTCTTTAAAATGTATAAATTATAGAGCAAATGCAAAAATCAGAAGGCACAGAGCTTCTACGAGCAGATCAGTGGCACTCTTGCAGGCTTCACCCTGTGCCCAAACACCCACGGAAACCATTTTAACTTATTCCGAGTCATGATTGCGCTGACAGGCCCCGGGCGCTAAAATTAGAAGGCTGCTGCGTGATTACATGTAATTTTAAAGTAAAATGAAAATCAGCTTTGGGATTGAAATGTCTTTTGATTTTTTTCTCCTGCCCTCATCAAAGTAGTCGTGACGAGACGTCCCGAACCGCCCGCTGAATCCGCGTCGACTGATTTTGACCGTTGTCTGACTTCCAGGGTTTTTTCGAGGATAACGCCAACGATTCCGTTGAGTCAAAATAAGACTTGAAGCGGTTTGCTGAGCGCTGATGTAGCAGCGCGGTACAGAAGACGATGGCATGAGTCACAGTCTGGGAAAGGAATCCCTTGGGGTGTCGCTGCTGACGCCACAGCAGCTTTTACAGTGAGGGGACCGGAGCCCAGATTGGATCCTAACAAGAACGTAAGCAACACCAAACGCCCCCCCAAACCCTCCAGGGGAAGATTTCACCTACAAGGACATTCCCTGTCGCATCAAAACGGATACTTTTCGAAAAGCACACACGTTCGCCGCTGTCTCTTAGAGGGAAGTGGAGGATTTGTCACTGCCTTCACTGTTGGGGTGGGGGTTCGGTGGGGGTTAAGCTTTTCACTCATTTGTGGAAACAAAAACGAAGCATCTGCACTTTGCATATTTCTGATTGAGCCCTGTCTAATCCGCTTAACCCCACCCTCGGCGACGGCGTTTAATGCTGTTTCCCTCGACGTGTCTGCCCGTCACATTGTACTGCATTGTAACCCAGAACAATCGATTCCCCCCCTTTTTTTCTCCTTTTAAGCCTGCTTCATCCAGCTACTATTGAGCATGGAGAACGGAGGACTTTGGGGATGGAGGGGGGACATAACAGCAGCACCAAGAGACATTCAGCAGCAACCGGACAAAAATAGACCAAATTATGTCAGAAGTTGAGGGGAAGGAGACAGTTGTCATGGGAGGATGTGATGGAACCGCAGCAGCTCATGCGTTCTCCTTATTGTCCATGTTGGGTCCCTGTTGAATATTTATTGTGGCTGATGAAGCAGAGCTGGAGGCAGATTTCCTCAATCTGTCTTCCTCTTTGGTTATGGAATTTATCAATAATCAACAAGCTTTCCCCTCAGCGTCTCCACTCCAAGACGTGTTAACGAATTCTCCCAAAACTGCTCAAAATGTAAAGGAGATCAAGCTGGGAAGACTGTAAAAAAATATAGATTTCATCTATAAAATGGCTCATGTTAAATCTCTCTGATAGAGAACCCAGTTTTGTGTGAGGAAAATGTTATTTTTACATGCCTGTGAATATTCTGCTGACTGTTTTACTGCCTATGACTGAATCACATGTAAACTGAATTTACCAAAATTATTTCTGTCCGCTACATATTAGAATACCAATGTTTTATTCAGATTCATAAAAGTGTGTTTTCTTGGCGTTACCTTTCCTTAGTGTTTGCTAGAATCTCCATTTAATCTGCTTGTCATGGGGTCAGTCATTTCTGGTGTCCTCTGTTGGCTTTTTACAAGAGTTGCAGAAATTCTTGGATGGAATCGAGTCAGGATTGTCCCCCCAAATTCTCTCAGCTTCACTCACACATTTTCTATGGGCTTTGTGATTTATGGGCCAAAGAATCCTGAAATGCAGTTATGAATAAAAGTAATTAGAAATTTACTGCACCTTAAAAATAAAAACATTTGCAACAGTGACAGACTGTGAGGAAACTAATGGTGGCCATCCATCACTTATTAAGTGGACCTTGTTTAAAACTACAGTTGCCAAGCTACAAGCAGCAGGTCAATCAACCTGGACTGACGGCTGTTTACCTGAGCAGATAGCCTGACTAATTAACCAGCTTATTTGTGAGTCATGCGTAAGAGTTAGTAAAAATCAAAAGCTGTTGAAGTTATTTTGTCATAAGTTGGAATAATTGCTTTTCTTCTTAAAGAAACAGCAGCTATGGTGTTGACTTTTTTCTTAACATTATTGTGAAAAACCTGTGATATAGCGGTCAAGGTGAGTGCTACTTTATTCGCTCTTACTTTGCATTACTCATTTAATAAACCAAAACCTCTATTTCCATAAACTACACAAAGACACTTACCGACCAGAAATTAACTCTTAATGAAGTTTTAACATCTCTATGAAAACCCTGAAATGTTTCATTTTTAGAACAGGTGAATCTAACCTTCAGTTTATGACAAAAAAAAAGTTTAAATTGAGCTTCTCTTTGCTCGCAGGTTTTAATTTGTGATTTAAAGTTCAGGCAGGCTTCCAGCGCTAGTAGGATTCATGAATTTGTGCAGAATAGCAGATCTATTTGTTGTTTTTATTTATCTGCGTCGATGCGAGGCTGACTAACAGCTACGGATCCGTCAGCACAGAACCAGACTCTCCGGCGCATCTATCAAACTGTCAATGAGCTGAAACAAAATCCGAGGTTTTCTCTTTACATTAAAATCAACAGGCTGTAAAACTGGAAAACAATGTTGCATCATCATTCAAAGATGGCAGAAACTCGTCAACAGAAAGCAGCCGGGTAATCAATTACCCAAGTAAGAGGAACTACTTTAGATTTGCAGAGAACCGTTATCAGATGTTACGTTGACCTCAATTAGTCTGTCAAATTGAGTTTTAAGATATCATTACGCGAGCATGTTGCCATGTAATTGCGAGGATTGTGTACCCACAGATGGACACACACACAAGCGTTATGTTACACTTCATGCAATTTCAAAAAAAAGAAAAAAGCAGAAAAGGGGAACAGTCTCCCTGAAGATTGCAGATAAGCTTGTGAAGGAAATACGAGACTTCCTTTGAGAAACTCACCCAAAGGATACACACACAGATCCGCAGATGCACGTCCGCACAAACAGACACACACACACCCACCAGCATAATGGGTGGCGGCGCCTATATCTCTTAAAAATACCACAGTCACCCATTCAAGCCCTGATCTGTGGACAAAGATAAAAGTGCGCGGTAATTTTAGGAGCTTTAGTTCTGCTTTTGGTCGGGTTCCTGCCGGCTCCTTGATAAAGCCAGAAAACTTACAACAACATCCGGCCCTCCTTCATCTCCCACCCCTCGACTCCAAATCCACTTTTTATTTATTCCTGCCATTCTTCTGCGCCCAGCAGTAAGAAAGGCGCACGCCTCATCCTTCTGTTATTCCAGAAGGATAAAAAGTAGTAAGATGACTCCAAACCTCTTGTAAATGATGACAATGAAGGCAACGTTCACACAGCAAGTCTTGTTGCTCAAGTCCGACATTTTTTTAAAAACACACTTTTTATTTTGGCCTAGTTGTTCACATTATTAATTAAACCCGACAGCAATGCAATTTATGACCCCAAAGCGACCCAACATGCACAGAAGAAGAACGTTGATGTCACACCACAGCTCACTGTTTGCGGAAGTAATAATGGATGGAAAGCAGCCGTTATGTTACCCATAAACATTTAGGCCTGTTTATGGGTCGATTTGAAAGTTTACTCTGGAGCTGACAGTATCGTCACAAGGAAAAGGAAGAAAGTTGAGGAGGCTAATAAAAAGAAAGCACAACTGATGCAAGGTTTATGGAAGTTTAACCAACTCAAAATAAAGAGTTTAAGGCCGATATCAAACGATATCTACCTTTCAAACGTCATTTTGGCAAGCTAGAGAGCTAACTGCCAATGAGCCATATTGTAGCTGCTAATGGTTCGTTTGTTCGCTTTCTAGCTAGCAAGCAAGTATTAGCAGCTTGTTACCAGTGGCCTTAACCGCAGAGAGTGGAGATGTCTGTGCACAACTCAAACTTTTGTCTGATATGGACATTTAACTTACATTTTCTTCATGATTGATTTGCTTTAAATGACTGAAGGGGTTGAATAGGACGACAGTACAGCCAAGAAGAAGCTATTAACTTTGCTGACATTAACGTAGAAACCACTTCTGGACTATTCTCCAGGTTCTACGCTGAAGCCCCACGATGCACACGTGGAGACGACGGAACAAATCCACGGCCTGTCCAGCGGCAAAACAACCAATTTGAGATATCAACAGCAACAGTTCTGAGTGGGCCTTCCTTTGTGAGGCCATTTCATACACAAAACACAAAAGCAGCACTTGAGAAACAATGGCTCGTGCTTTGCGGTTGAGTGTTTGTCGCCAAACAACACTTTTCACTTGACAAAAGCACCGACGCCCACACAGCTGCGAGCTAAACTCTCCTCCCGCTCTCCAGATCCACTCTGCAAGGCCGTCTTTGCAATCCAAAGTGCTTCAAAGCCACTTATGGCGCCACGCATAGCCATACACAAGGGATAGCGCCGCCCCTCCCCTCCACACGATGGGCTCCGTCCCGCTCAATCCCCTCACTAAAAGCAAAACTCTCTGCGCAGTAGCTGATAATGGGAGTCATGTGGCACACAAGATGCTTGATTGTAATGAAACCTGCAGCTTTTCACATATTTTTTAAAAAACAGTATTGTCTATCCTGACGACTCACACTGGTCCGGGTCAATCTGTCCTTTTGCCATTTGGCGCCTACGCGTTGACGTTCCTTTCTCTCCTACATCCACTTCCTGACTGCGAGCAAACAGTTCCACACATGTTCATTTCAGAACGCTGCCTTTCTGTTCATTTCTCTTTTGTTCTGGACCGCTGCAGCTGGTCCGGTTTTTAACCTTCAAAAACTAAAAGCGAAAACAGGGAGCCAGTTCTAAACTCAGAAGAATAGACTTTGAGATACTTTTGTTGGTTTATGCCTGATTGAAATGCTGCTGACATTAAATACATTGTCAGTGTATCGACCTTCCAGACCTCTCGGGTCTTCGGGTTCCGGTCTGCTCTGCCTCACCAGAACCAGAACCAAACACAAAGAAGCAGCATGCAGCTTCTGAGATAGCGTCCAGAAAACTGCAAAACCGCTGAACCACTGAGTTCCTGTAAATCAAGGCTAAAAACCCATTTGTTTATTGTTGCCTTTTATAACTAGAACTAGAATATCATTAACTGAAGTTCAGTTTTCCAACTTTCCATTATTATTATCATTAACCACTTCAATGCAGTGTTTATCTGACGTTTCATGTTTTTGTCATGTGAAGCACTTGCCTTGTTGCTGAAGCGCATAGTACAGATAAACCTGTTTTCTTGGTAGTTAATGTGAATATAGTCTTAAAATTACTCAAGTCTGACATAATATAATCATTTCTATATTACTTTCCAGTAATCTTGTTATAAGCTCTGTTCCCCTTTATCTGAAGTCCTTACATTAAATCAAAGTTAATTTAACATTCCCTGCAGGTAGATGTCATACATTACTGTCATAAAGCTGCATTTTCTTGCTCTAGATTATGAGAGATTATGAGCAGAAGATAAAAAAATCACTCTAAACCAACAAAGCCAAGGAGAAACATCCGCCTGGAAGGTACGAACTAATCTATGGAGGGTAGAAAAGGTCGAGGATTTGGAGCTTCAGTGCTTCAAAGTTGCCAGTGGTTTTTACAAATCCACATTTGAAAAAATAAATTAGTCTTGAATGTAGTGGAAGTAATTTTACAGACACAAACAAGCCAAATGACACTAGAATATTGTTAACCTTTTTTAATTTTATTGGACTCTAATGCTGCGTTTTGGCCTGGACAGCAGTTGGCTACCATGGAGACTGGATGAAAACCAGTAGACAGACATTTCCCACCAGAAGATGCTTGATGCGTGTCCTCCAGCTGCTTAAGAGTTGTATTAATAGAGTCATGACTGGAAGCTAATTCAATCTTTTCTGCTTGTGTTTGTGTGTAAATTTGTGATCCATGAACTTTCTTTAATAACGGAGGATTCAGATTTTAGAGAACATGTCACTAATGAAGTTTCGCACTCTGCTGCCAGATCAGGTGAAGTCAGATTACATAAATATTCACGTTTTCCCGAGGCGGTCCGGAGTCAAAGGTCACTGAAAACTTCTGTGAAGAAATAAAATAGCAGGAAATAAATCTATCACCGGATTATCAAGTGGGACTTTATGAAGGAGCAACACGTTTCTGTCCTTTGTAAATCGCAGAATGTGCTCAGGAACAGTAAAATGTTGTTTTTCACAGGAAACAATGAGAAGGAAAATTCAGAAATAGTGACACATTTTCTAATCTATTCACTCATAATGAGCTAATTGCTCTCCTGTGGCGCCAGAGATTATTTTAGTAATCGGTTAATCTGACTATAATTCTGACGATTAATCGGATGGAAAACAATTTGCAATTTCTGCAGATTATTCATCTAACCGCTTAAGCCTTTTTTTAAATACAATATTGGAAATACAAATGAACAGATAATTCAATTCCTTTTTAAAGCGCTAAAATAAACATTTTATTGAATTAAAATGCAATAACGGCTTTTCTTAAGAGTATCATTTGTAGCAAAGAATGTATTTGCAGCTAAAAAAAACACTTTTAAAAATGTGAACGCCTCTCTTCGTAGCATCAATACAGTTTAGAGATAATCTGATGGCTATTTTCTGGATTAACTGATCAATAATTGGAGATTTTATACTGAATTTAAACCAGGTGAAGCTAAAACTTGGTTCTGGGTAGAACAAATTTACAGACAAAGGTTTTTTTCTTTATATCTTAAATCTAAAATGTATGTAGTTTTTGTACAGTTTTGGTTTAATTGCCGCTTCGAGTCTGTTGTTCTTTCAGAAAATTACCTTTTTTTTAATTGTTCTTGTACTCCTGTTAATCGATTACTAAATTAGTTGATAACTATTTCAATAATCGCTTCATCACGATGAACCTGATTAATTGTTTCAACCCTAAATGAGTATAGAGTGAACTTTCTGGATGGACAACACATCCTGCAGGCTAAAAGAGCGAAGCCGTCTGTACGCTCGCTTTAAAAGCCAGCATGTGCCTGGATGAAAGCGCCGCCAGGCGAGAGACGCTGGCTTTACAGGAACAAGAGCTTCAATATAGAGGATTTTCAGCAACATACCGTCAAACCCACAGTCTGTACGCATGATGGGATGTGATTCTGAACTGGTCCACATCAGTTTTAACACTGATATCTTACCAGGCGTGGTCAGATAGTTGGTTTTAAATTCTACAAAGGAATTAAAAAGTTTCTGTCCTCATTTACAAAAATGGGACATTTGCTTGTTTGGCATAATCCTGATCAACGACGGCTGATTTTGTGTGGAAAATATCAAATAAAAAGATTTTAAAACTGAACTAAACTTTAGTTTAGTTTGAGTTACTGTATTAGAATCTAAATAAAAAGGGCAAAATGTAGCAAACATTACATGTTATCGTAGCCAGAGTAGGGATAACAGTACCTCTCTTTAAAGGAAAAACTGATAAAACTCAGTACTTTCTGTTTTTGCTTATCTACTGTGATGAAAGGTTAGAATAGCGTAAGAATGTCACCCCAGGATGAACGAACATGTTTGTTTTTGCCCAATCCGACAGGAGAACGCCGCAGACGAGGAGCTCAGGATTTCTCTCTGAGCGTCGCAAATGTAAACAGAACTGAAATGACAGCACAGACGCTCGCTGCTTCATTCACATGAGAGGTGAGGCTGCAGTTAAAGCGTTCTGGCATTGTTCACCAAAGACCCGCAAAACGACGGACGTTCTGCGATTAGCCACGACTTACATGTTCCCAACGTCAAAAGAAGAGGAGAAAGGTGACTTAACGCTCCCAAAGTCCTTTGGGCTTGAAATGATTCATACCTCTGACAGATTTAAAATGTCAAATAATCTCTTTCTTTTGACTGGAAGTCATAGTGATGTTTTCTAGTCAGTGGAGATGAAGTGTTTGATTGCCGTAATACCAAAAATAGTCTATTAAGGAGGGCAGGAATGTTTTTTTTTTCTTCTGCATTTCATTCATTGATAAAAAGTGAACATTAACATTTTTTTCCTCAAAAAGGATTCCCCTCACACTCAGTTTTATTGCCTTTGGGAGACACTTGTCTTATTTCCTATCAAATCAAAATCTGTAACTGTAATCAGAGAGAACAATATGCTGATAACCACAAGACATCATAAAGTCATAATCCAGAATTGTTTCTGGAAAAAATGAGACAATATGAACAAGAACTGGTTCTTTTGGATGCTTCAAGCTATTATTTTGAAACTGTTTAAGCACAAAATGATTTACTTGTAACATGTAGAATTTGCAGGCTTTGCAGTTTAGACTTGCACATTGCATATTTTAACTTTTTTTTTAAAACAATACTCAGATATTGCACTTAAAAGGTTTTTTTTCTTTCTTTTAATTAAACCTTTACAATCAGAAATCCTTTAAAAACTCCTCAAACGCAGTTCAGATAAATAAATAACAAAAATAATATATAGCCGAAGGAAAAATATATATATTTAACCAAATAAAAACTCATTAAGATTAAGAACTCTTTCACAAGAGTCACCTGGCCAAGCAGCACAAGTCAAGTGAACAGAAATAACAAACCAAAAGAGTATTAGAAATGTATAAATTCCACTAAGTTGCTTTGGAAATGTTGCTTTTGAACATAATTAATGGAATACCGACTGATATATTAGATGTGTACTGATGATTGTGATGATGTCACTTGTCAAAAAGTGGTTTTGACAAGAGCCAAAACCACTTTTTGACTTTTTCTTTTTGTGTTTTTATGATGTAAAGTAGTTTGAACTGCCTTGTTGCAGAAACGTTCTATGCAAATAAACTTGAACTTAAACATTTTTTTTTTCTTTTCCTCTTTCACACAATTTTCTAGCTTCCTTCTTGACAAAACAGCATCTTATAAGCCTGTGTTTTGGGGGGCTGGGGGAGCTTTGGACCAAATATGGGAAGTAAAATAAAGCGCACCACCCAAAATGTAAAAATAGCCTCTTTCCCATGCAGCAGGAGTTCTTCTGTTGGTTCTGAGTGTAGCGGCACGCTGCCTCTGTTGTTATTATCAGGCTCCAACTCCTGCCCTCATCGTTCCGGGCTTTTAACTACCACACCTCCAAAGTGCTGCACTTTACACTTCTTCGCGCCCGTCGCCGCGCACTCACCAATCCTGATGCGAAGAACACGGCCAGCAGCGCCAGGCAGGTTCCCATGACGATCAGCAGCAGGAACACGATGAGCGGATGCTGCTGGCTCATCCTGTAGTACGACTCGTACAGCCAGTCCTGGGGCTTCTCCGCCTCCGGGCACGCCTCGCCCTGGAACCCGGGGACGCCGCCGTCCCCCAGGCCGTCGGGCCCCTCGGGCCCCTCGCCGGCCCCATCGCTCTTCTCCAGCAGGTAGCGTCCGCGGGTCCACAGAGCCTCCTGCCACATGGGGGGCGCGGGGAACTTGGAGCGCCGCTTTTTCTCCCTGACAAACACCACCCACCCCCCGAAAAATAGAAAAGCAGCGTTGCTTGGACAGAGGGGGACGGACAGGGGGGAGGAAGAGGGCGAGGGGAGCTTTCTCCCTTAGGACCGTCCGCCGCCCCCTCGCCCTTCCTCTCCTTTCTTGAATAAAGTTTCCTTTGCTCCTAATAATCGATGCAGAGCTGAGTTACAAAGAGAGGGAACTTTCTTCTTTCCCCGTGCATCCTCTGCTGCTACTTCTGCTGGAGGTGACAAACTGAGTCAGGACAGTGTGAAAACAGATCTTCCTCCTCCTCCAGCTCTTCCTCCTCCTTCTGTCAGTGAGACAGGGGGTTGCTTGGACTCCGAGGGAGGAAGATGAGACTTCGGTTTTCTCCCTCCACCAACCTCCACCCTCTTCCTCCTCCTCCAGCTTCTTGTTTGCTCTTTGTGGTTGGTCACAGGGTGATGGAGAGCCGGCAGATCCCCCGTCGCCGCTCTGCGCTGCAGCCGCGACGAAGCAGCGAGTTACCGCGCTGAGGTGCAGATGAGGACTGAGAGAGGGAGAGGGGGGGTGTATGTGTGTGTATATCTGGGAGGGAGGATAGGAGAGAGAGAGAGAGGCTGTACCAATGTGTTGGAAGAGACAGAGAGAAAGCCCCAGAGAGAGAGAGAGCGAGCTTTTGGGTAAAAAAGTGTGGAGAGGGAGAGAAAAGTGGTAATGTGAAGATAAAGATGTGTGAGAAAAGCAAATATGTAGAGAGGCGAGTGTGTGTGCACATCTACGGGTGTGTTTGCGCAATCTTGTGCAAAAAGGAAGTGACCCAAGACACCGACAGGAGGGAGGAAAAGTGTGAAGTTGGCAGAAGAGGAGGAAGAGGAGTGTGTCGGGGTGTGTGTGTGTGTGGGGGGGGGGGGTGTGTGTGTGTGTGTGTGCTTGTTTAACTGTCCTATTTAGGACTGTTTGTGGCATATTTACCAACATTGTGAAGACAAAGCTCTGTCCTAACGCGGTCAGGTTTAGAGGTAAGGCGTGAATTAAAGGAGCAGTTTTATGTTTGTTTTTTTTCCAGCCACGTTGCATCACTTTATAGCAAAGTTACCTTCAGTTGTTATACAAGCTTGAAAACTGCAGCTACAAGGTGGAGCTACATCCACCTATGCATTTTGCACAGCTGAATGGTTGCCATTAAAGGATTTCTCAAACATGCATGAAAAAAAAATCCAAAGCATCACTCCAGGTATGGATGTGACGAGGGAATAACATCATAACATGATGCATAGCTAAAAAAAGTTTATTTTTTTAGGGAAAAGTCTGGTTTAGGTACAAATGCAGTTACTAAAATGAATGGAAGTCAATGCAAAGTCCTAAGATGGATAGAAATACAAACTTGTGTGCGTGCGTGTGTGTGGGGGTGTGTGTGTGGGGGTGTAAAAAGCAGAATGAAAGTGAGTGAGAAGAGTTGTGACAGCTGTGCTAAACCAAGAAGAGCAACTGAGAGTGGAGGGAAGGAAATGCCACCCTAGCAGACAGCGACGAGATAAAAAGAGAGGCAAAATGAAACATATA
Source organism: Brachyrhaphis roseni (assembly GCA_903066815.1). NCBI lineage: Eukaryota > Metazoa > Chordata > Actinopteri > Cyprinodontiformes > Poeciliidae > Brachyrhaphis > Brachyrhaphis roseni. The sequence goes on along the minus strand of CAEFZY010022746.1, from coordinate 6,148 downwards.
ACCACACACACATAGAAGTGTGTGTTTGGGGGGAAGAGGGATGGAGGGGCAGGAAGGAGGAGGAAGAAGAAACAAAGCCAGGAAAGACGAAACCTCAGGAGACAGACAGAGTGTGGGAGGAAGAGAGATTGGGAGCTTCAAACAGAGAGAGGGGGAGGAGAGGTGAAAGGGGGGGTAACGAGTGAAAGTTTGAGAACGTCACTGTCTGGGTGTCTCTGTGGGTGTGTGTGTGTGTGTGTGTGTGTGTGTGTGTGTGTGTGTGTGTGTGTGGACAGGGGGGTAAAAATAACAGATCTGACGAATCAAGATCCCCACATTCCTCCCCTTCATCATCACTCCCGCTCTTTTCCCGCCTCCGACGTTGTTAGCGACTCCATCTCCTCCCCAAAGAAAGTCTTCCCTCATCTTTACGCCGAGTCTGCGAGAAACCAGCACACTGCAGGTGATGTCGAACACAAGGCGCATTCAACTGGCAGGTATTTTTAGAAACCGTGGGCTTTACGTTTTCAGATCAAAGCTGCCTGCGTGCGACCGTTTTCCCGCGCCAGCTAGCATGGAGGTGAAGGAACGTGAGCAGCGGCGCGGGATAACAAGCCAGCCTTTGCTAAGGCAACCAGGAAAAATGTCGGGATGGGTTCGTGTTTCGGCTTCTGTGGCGGAAAGCGAGGAACCAAAGTTACTGAAACCAAACTGACGGTCATGAAATGCACTTAAACTTAATGTGCTTCAAGCGTGTTCGCGCTTTCCACAGCGGAGTTGAAGTCGGATCAAAAATAAAAACTGAAGCATTTATTTTCTGTTTAATGTATTTCTGAAATGTCATCAGTAGGAGCCCAAGCAATTTACACGTGTAGAGAAAGAACCTGGAATGACACTAGATTAGCGTTTGTGCAAAACGGCAGAGAAAACCAAGAAAACAGCCAAAAAAAACAGTCAGTATTTAGAAATCAATCCCTCTGATCAGAGTCAGTGATATCAGCTGGTTTAGTCCTGATGACCTACAGAAAGGCTGCAATTTGCTAAAGTATCCTGGTCAAACTATTTTGAGTCCTCGGAGCTCACAGAACAACCCTCCCAGGCGATTCCCCGACTCGGCTCCTCCAGACTAGCCAGCAGCAATTAGCAAACACTGTGCTTCTGCCGAACTCGTTTGACGAGCTACTTCTCAGCTGGTAAAAACATTGCTAAAGGGTTAATAGCGGAGGCATGTTGTGATGACTTCCCGAAGGAGGAGATTCAGAAGGAGCAGGAGTTTTTAAAGAGACAGAGGTCCAGTTTCAAAACTTTAAATATCCATGACAAATTTCTTTTAAGTAATATTGGATACAATAGCGTTTTTAAAACAACTGAAGGTAACATAGTTACTTGATTGTGCTGCAGAGCGGCACAAAAGTTCTGGGTTTGAATCTTGGCTTGGAGGGTCTTTCGGCACAGGGACCCCGCCTAGCGTTCAGTGACTGCTGGAGGTAGACACCAGCATCCTGTAAACCCTGAAACTCTAATAAGAGGATTTTATACTTCTGTGTACTTGAACATTTTAATAAAAAATTGACAGTGCTTCGATGTGAAGGGAGACCCTACTGCTGTCAAGACGAAGAGATGTATTTATGAAACATGCACATACCGTAATTTCCGGACTATACAGCGCACCTGACTATAAGCCGCACCCAGTACATTTTTAAAGGAAAAACCATTTTGTACATACAGTACAGACCAAAAGTTTGGACACACCTCCTCATTCAATGAGTTTTCTTTATTTTCATGACTATTGACATTGTAGATTCACACTGAAGGCATCAAAACTATGAATTAACACATGTGGAAATATGTGCTAAACAAAAAAGTGTAAAACAACTGAAAATAAGCCTTATATTGTAATTTCTTCAAAGTAGCAACCTTTAGCTGTGATTACTACTTTCCACACACTCTGCATTGTCTTGATGATTTTCAAGAGGTAGTCACCTGAAATGGTTTTCACTTCACAGGTGTGCCCTGCCAGGTTAATAACATAATAAATCTATCATTTTCATAGTCATGAAAATAAAGAAAACCCTTTGAATGACAAGGTGTGTCCAAACTTTTGGTCTGTACTGTATATAAGCAGCACCTGTCTATAAGCCGCATGTGCCTACATACAGATGGTACACAGAAAGCGTTTTCAAAGTTTTAATAATATACCTTAGCTTTTCTTTCCAAACAGAGCCTTTGACGCAGCAGTAACACAGCAGCAACACGGTAGCACAGCACTAACAGGGCTGGTTAAAAAAACATACCGGTAAAAGTCACTGAGAGCCGTCTTCATCTTCCTCCTGTGCACTGAGACGTGTTACGCTACATTGAACTTGCGTCTTCCTCTACACATATATTCCTCCTGTCTCACTCTTACCTTTTCTGCTCGAGCGCCCCTGGTGGCCGTTAGAAAAAATGCATAAATAAGTTGCATCATTGTATAAGCCGCAGGGCTGAAAGTGCATGACAAAAGTCGCAGCTTATAGTCCGGAAATTACGGTAGTTTGTTGAAATCTATTGCATTAAAGTGTAAGGCTGTCACAATCTGAACAGGTGTCCTGTTACCATCTACATGTCTGGTGCAAGGTGTCAGTTTCTTGACTGTAAAGAATACAAAAATAAATACAATATGAAAATGAAGTTTCAAGTCCAAATGACACTAAGCAGAAATGTGAATGTTTCCACTTTTCCCTTATCATTGACTAACCACATTTTAATAGTTTCAACAGCAATATTGAGACCAGATTAATACCAGGACCCGCAGAATCGATACATAATTGAAACAGAACCTGTCTGACAGCAGGAAGTACGGTAAAAAATGTCAGAAAAGAAAAATAGCAACATGTCCTTCATTGGAATAGTTTGAACAGATCCGTATGGAACGGGTTTGCTCTTTCTTTTTGACTCCAACAAGCCACAGAGAGAGTCTATTATACACAAATGAAGAAAAACAAAATGGAAATGTTGGCAACCTTCCCTTATATGCGATGGCTTAGTCAAAGTCTGGACATAAATTCAACTGAGGTGTTATGGCGGGACCTTAAACGAGTTCAAAACTCTGTTGCAGCTAAATTAAAGCAGTTCTGTAAACAAGATCGGGGGGGAAAAAAACAATTCCTGCACAACAAGATAAAAGACTCTCCGTTACTAACCACTAACTCTTTATGGCAGCTAAAACAAACCATCGTTATAAAACTGACTTTTCTGTTTACTCGGCTTATTTTTGTCTGGTATTAAAATTTGTTTAATGATCTGAAACATCTAAGTATGAGAGAGTCGAACCATTAAAAAGCTCCGAGGCAGCAAATCAATTTTAACAACATAACAGACCGTAATAAATGACAGAGTAAAAATGATTTATTCATATTATTTTATTACTATTATTACTACGAATGTTAAGTATTTTACCGGCTGGGAGAGGATGACACAGGAATAGAAAACAAAACATGGATTGCATTGGAGGAGAGAAGCATTGATTCGATATTAATATCAGTATCAGTTCCGAAATAAAAAAAAACCTTCTAGATCGGGTATCAGTGATCAGGGAAGATCTGTTCAGTCTAATTCTATGCTTTGCGTCGTGAGTGACATCATGCTTTATTATTTATTTTACATTATATTTAGGATTCCTAATTGCACCTCATGAACCACTTGAAAGAAGGTTTGTTGTAGTTTGTTTTAGTAAGTTTCTTAATTATTATTTATTTTACGTTGGCTGTTACACTCCCTAATTACACCGAACAAATTAAAGTTGCGTCGTTTTTACATGTTTGACCAAGCTTTTGAAACTATTGGTGTATTTAAATGTGATTTACTGGTTAGCAAATAAATTTGTAATTCAGTACATTTATGTCTGTTTAAAAAAAACACGCTTTGAGTAAATTCAGCCTGATTTTCTGTATCGGATCGGTATCATTTGATACTAAACCTCAGATATCGGTATCGGAAAAAGTGGATCGTGCATCCCTAGTTTGTAGTTATTAAACCTTTATTTTTACCGTTGGGGGAAAAAAATGTGACAACCATAAAAAGTTCAACTATGAACGAACATCTATTGTGCAGGTAGGATGAGGACATACTGTGGGTTAGTTTTTCTTTCTGTTGTCGTTTCGGATTATTCTGCTGTTGTCGGGGAGCTTGCTAATGAATTAGCTCTGGACGGACTCCAAGAAGAGAGACCAGGTGTTTGCGCGAGCGGATCATGATCATGATCATGGATCTTTTTTTTTTTTTCTTTGCTTTCTGTTTCTCTTGCCGTGTTTCTATCAGTTAACAGATTGAGTCCGTAGCTCGTTAATAATGTCTTCCCTCTGGACCAATGCGATGTTCTTGGCCAAGATAAACACTTGGAGATAAAAGATCGTCAGAACAGAGAGGCTGCCCAGGAGACAGATGGAGGGGGGAGAGAGTGCAGCGCGGAGACGGAGGACCATTGACAGCACTCCCATGACAACTGACGGCCCCGACTGTCTCAACGGGACGGCGGAGACGTGTTCGACTGTCTGTGACACCCATATGCTGGATCCTATTTGGACGCTGCGTACAATCTTTTATGGATTATATTCAACAACAAAGTGCCAAATACTATAGTTAAACCTAGGATGTCTTTAAATCTTCCGCCTGTTTGTCTATTAGCAAGAAATTAGCAGGAAACAAGGTACAAATCTATCTATATTCATAAATAGCCTACTCAAGATTTTCACATCATTTTAAGTGGCTTTTAAATGAAGTCATCTTACTGGGACGGGTTGTCGAAATCTTCTGTGTGAAATCTACAACTTTTCCAAGTAATTGGCTGTTTTTTTTTTTTTTCCTCCTCTAAGCTAGTTTCTAACCACAACCCAAGATAGTGCATATTAATTTAAAATGGGGAAATGTACTATCTCATAATGTGTGTCTCTATTTCGGCCTTGAATTTGACTCGTGACCTGTGATCCGAGTGGCAAAAGGAAAACCATTTTAGGAAAGAAAGTCACTATAAAGTCCTGTTTGCAGTTTTTGTGGGACACGGCAAACTGGAGGTGCTCTGGTCAGATTAGAGCGAAATTCAACTTTTTGGCTATGAGAAAGTGGGACAAAAATAGAATGAAGTGTGTAGATTATCAATACGAAGGCTAGCTTACAATTTGCATTCCAACCTGAAAACATTGCGGCGGTGGCAGCATCATGGAGTGCAGACAAGGAGGCTGGGGCGACGGGACCAGACCGCTTACTGTCCAAATCCAATCAGAACCTGTGAAAGACATAAACTGGTTCCTCCATCCAATCTGAAAGGCACTGAATTATGTTGCAAAGAAGGAATAAATACATAAGCACACCACACTTTTGAGAGTTTCATCTATAAAACATTTTTAAAACCGTGAATAATTTTCCTTTTGTGCCATAATTATGCACTACTTCCTGTTAATCTGCCACAATGAACCCTAATAACTTTTGAGAAATAACAATCTATGATTAATGGTTTATTTACTTATTTTTTATATATATTATTAATGATAATCATGAAATATATTACCTTTTTGGTGTTGGTAATGTATGGAGGGCAAAAAGCAACAAAATTTAAAACACTACATTAAATTGATAATTTATTAAATTAATTTATTACATGTCAATAAAATAAAGGGCCGGGGCTGTGGGCGGGGCTGTACCCAGGGCGGTGGGCGGGGCTAAAACGGACCTGTTAAACTCCAGTAGTTTAGCCTCCTTCTGCAGGGCGAGAGCCCCATCTGTCTTATTATGCTAACATTTCTATAGTATGCTCTATATTTTCTTCTGCTTTTCTTTTTGGGATATAAACTGTAGTTGAAGTGGAAGTAATTCTGATATGAAACTCAAAGAGCGCGTAAAACTGAATTGACCATCTGTTGCATCAAATTTATTGGATATAAAACAACAAAACTTCTGACCATAGCAGTCACTTTCAAGCTGCTGCACAGCTACAATCCATTTTCATAACCAGTCCAATAAAATGACCTCAGACACACACACACACACACACACACACACACACACACACCCACACACCCACACACACCCACCCCCACACACACATACATACATATATACATACATACATACATACATACATACATACATACATACATACATACATACATACATACATACATACATACATACA